>JAQGAO010001762.1:0-22679 GCA_034697705.1 Ommatoiulus sabulosus | reverse complement strand
GCCTGACTTTGCCTGACTTTTTCAGTTTTGCCTGATTTTGCCTGACTTTGCCTGACTTCGCAGGTCAGTGGCAACCCAAGGTGGACTAAAACGAGTTACTCGCGAGCTAAAGTGGGCCACATGGAATATTATTGGTGATGTTATTGGAGAGATATAGTAAGGGTATACTCCAGGGGAGGCGTTGAATTGTGTTCGATTTGGGTACAATTCAGCAATTATGCGACATTTTTTTTGAAGAGCCCAGCCAAGTGACCAAATCCTGAATATTCATTGGTATAACGAATTGCCGAGGTTCATTCCGATTCTGGAATGTACCTCGGTAATTCGTTATACCAAATCGAGCACAATTCAATGCCTCCCCTGAGTACCCTCAGTATGTTTCGTACATGTAATTATGTTCACCGTCATAAAATTAGTAACTGCTTCTCAAAATATTGTAATAATTTATAATATGCATTTCATGTAGCTAGAGATCTAATTAATCTCGAGGTCAAGAACTTAATGAATCTTTAGGTATTTGGGGTTCTAACACGAAGTTTAGAACGATCTTAAGCAGCGAATTTTCATTGAACTTCACAGATGAAACTTTAGTCGTTAAAGAAATTTTGCCTAACAACTAATTCTACCTGGAGATAAATACATTTTTACACAATTTGCAGCGTACTAGTGTATAGTTACATGTAGTTACCCATTGCTGCATTACGGAAACCTCAATAGAACATACACATAATAGTTTTAAAAAGTATTGTTTGTATTGAGATTCATATACGAAAACTAAGGAGAATTACTTATGTAAATTGTAAACCATACGCACATAAATGATAAGCTCATTTTGAGTTAAAGATGCGTTAAAATTCTGATAACGATAAAAAGAAATTCACAGTTACGTGCATGTTAATGAACATCGATCGAAGGACTAAAGTGATTAGTCGGTGATTATTTCCCGCTAATTTGCAGATACTTTCTGATAATTTCCAGACAACCTAGATTGAACATTAACACTGGCAGACGTTGTAAAGTGTCTTTCGGGATTTTTCAAGGTATCCCGTCAGGCAAGGTTAGCTATAGATAAACTTTTAGGTGTCAATATACAGCAACTGATGTAATTCCATGACCATTTCAAGGTTGTTAGGAATTTCCCTCACAATTTCTCAATGTTCGTGTCATCCTTGAACATATTGCGGGATTCGCCGTGACTCGGGTTTAATTAATTCCAATAATTATGGCATTTACTGTATCTGCATCTGCATGTATGCAGTTATCGATTGCACGATACATGTAAATTCCAAAGAATATGTCAATCCTATGGTTAATTTGCGCGAACGTGTTTATTGCCATCTAATTTCAGTAGGTTAAAAATGACGTCACTATATTTAATAATTGGCATTGATCGATACTCCACATATTGATGCTTTTAAGACAATTGATCGTTACTGAGTCAAAATACATGTAATGCATTAGCCACGTAGCCTAAATAATGGTAAGTAATGGAAATTGTTAGCCAATTTAAAAGGAAGAAATCTATCAGATTAAGTTTACTATAAAACAAAGCAATTAAGAGTTGCCTTTCACTTTTCACAAACTGCCATAAAAATCGTTTGTGATTACTGTATATACATGTATGTACGGCAGGGCCGTGCTTAGGGGTTTGGTGGCCCTGTGCGAAGTAAAAATTAGTGGCCCCCTTTTTTTTACAGGTATTTGCTCAGTCATTACAAAAGAGAGTAGGCAAAACATTTTTTTTAAAATTAAGCTATTTTAATGTGGTCACTGTAGTTGATACAGTAGGTAAAAAAAGTATTGAAGCAGTATTAAAATTGCTGTTTTCGGGAAAATGAAATGGTGAGGATTTTTCAAAATACATTTATAATAACACTTACAGTACATGAATTATGTAACAACAACCAGAATTTTTTGAAAGTAAATAAATAAATTTTAAATTAATAAAAACGAAAATTCCATGGCAAAAAACAAGTATGGAAACACCCTCCTATACTGGTTGCAAATTGTAAAAATCCAAAAAGATCTTTATAAATGTTTGGCAAACACATTGCGTCAGCTTCATGGAAGGTTGGAACACTACAAACTATCATACTTTTTCCAAATTTCCATCTCCTCTGTATTTCACACAGCCCCAAAACCATACCCCTGCCACTCCCATGCTAAAGTCTATGAAAGATATTTTGTGAGTCGCAAATCAGCCATGGTCCTTTTATGTCTCGATAATTTAGAATATTTCTTATACAGTAGTTTATTGTGTCCCTCCCCTGATGCTGGCACAATGTCTTTGCCAAACATTTATAAAGATATTTTTGGATTTTTCAAGGCAAATCTAACAACCTAACAAACAGTATAGGAGGGTGTTTCCGTACTTTTTTTGCCATAGAATTTTCGTTTTTATTAATGTAAAATTTATTTATTTACTTTAAAAAAATTCTGGTTGTTGTTACATAATCCATCTACTGTAAGTGTTATTATAAATGTATTTTGAAAGATCCCCATCATTTAATTTTTCCGAAAACAACAATTTTAATACTGCTTCCATACTTTTTTTGCCTAGTGTATATGTTGCATTGCAAAACAGACAAAAAGGTTTGTTCAAATCGTGTAAGTGGCTGTCGAGTGTTGTTTTTGAAAACAAAAAGTCCTTGTGAGCAAAGGATGCGTGCCAAGCAACGTGTCACATCGTTCCAAAGTTTGTAAACACGTTCAACAATATTATCTGCGTGCACTTCGTAGCTATTATCATCAAATAAATAAAGCTGCAGGAGCTGCGTGTCGCCGATCGTCTGTTTCTCGTACAATTTATTGACTTAATAAATAAAGCGTTTTGAGGAATAACAATCTTCCGAACCTTTCGAGGCATTGCAATTTTCGTTAAAATTATAAATCAAAGTTGGTTTCAGTTTAATGTATGCTGTTCGATTTACATTTTACAACTAAAATTTAAAAACAACACAAAAATTGCTTAATCATTTCATCATGAAAATGTCAAGAAGTGCTTTTACTTAAAAACTGTCGTAAAAACTAAGACGGATTAAAAACACGTGACCCCCTGAGGCGGAAATTAATTGAAATAACATTGAAACATTTTATATCTACTGTATAAGTGTACGTTATGCTGTTTTTCCGAGAATAGCCCGCAGAACGGCAAGGTCAAGTTTCCCTTCGTATATCTGAGAAATAATAGGAATACTCAAGATGGAAGCTTTACGTATATAGCACGTTTGGCAGTCGTGATGTCATTTGTGCAAAAAAGAATACATTGATTGGTTTCAAAACTGCAATTTTTTAAACTAATTAGCATGTCGATTTTTCACACAACTTTTATAAGTGCATATTAAGCTGAGTACACGCTTAATAAAGCCATCGCTCTGTCTTCTTTATTAGTTTACTTGCCTGGTTACTTCGATGATGTTTGTGTAAAACCGCACAATGAGGCCATGCAATTTCACATCATTGCGTAGGATGCACGTAGGCTGGATTCGATTGCAGCTAGATGGCATAATTGAAAATTCATATTTGCAATAATATTTTTCAATTAAATATTTAAATTAAATAAACATAACGTGAAATAGGACCATTACTTTCGGAGAAAATTTGTCATATTTAGGCATGTATGCTATATACATGTATGCGCTATCAATTATGATATTGAGGGATATTATATATTGATATGATATTATAACTGTAGGGTAACACAAATATATCGGAAAAGTTAATATTTCGTATAGTTAATATGACCTTACACTGCATGGAAATTGGGTAAACAAAACGAAGAGCCATTTTATGTCTGGCAAATTCTGAGTTGGTTCAGAATAAACATAAATGATGTAAAAAGGTGCTTCGTGCATGGACCAATTCATTCTGCTGGCAGCATATGCTTGCATTTGGTTCAAATTTTATTTCCGTTTTTGGTTGTCGTTGCACAATATCCGGTCCACACGCGTTAAAATATGCGAAGAAGCTTAAAATAGATTGAAGGAAAACGTCTGACATTAACGCGTTAACAACCGAGAGTAAATCAAGTGAAGCCGCCATTTTGTTTTACGAGTGAAAATTCACAACAGCGTTGAAAGTGACAACAAGGTGGAAGGAAGATGCATGGAATCTGTTCGTAAACAGTATACTATACATGCTACTCCTTTATGGTCTCGCGTGTGAATTGCAGAAAATGTTAACGTTGATTAACCGTACATTAAAAAAAGAGGGCTCAGATTTTGGCGCAGATTCAACTTTGTCGCGAAATGTAACGAAAAAGTATAGTTGTAAAGAAAAATATTCCATGTTGACAGAACATCCCTCGAGATAAGCATCTTTCAAATAGTTGTTTATGTTGGTAGGCGATGTCAACGAGCATAAAATGTGATAAATATTCAGGAGAATGCGTTTTCGGGTGCCGTTATTACGATAATGTATGGCATTTTCGTGCAAACACCGTACTTTCATGGGTGCAATGCTCCTCGAGCCGAACGTTGCAAAGTTGCTACAGTATGTATTCTCGTCAATATTGGACTCAATTTGAAAAAAAAAAAATTAAATGTTACGAGTGACTATACTACTATTGCCATGTATACTTTAAACTCAGCATACATGAACTGTCTAAATATAAGCACAATTGACATAAAATGCGATAATGCTGTCACGGTTGTAAAAAGTCACTATTCTATAATATTTTTAAAATTACTTTTGTCTTTCAGAAATAATCATTTCATTTGAGATATAAAATTAAGCAATATTTTACCATTTATGGAATAAGGGAATTGGGTTATCATAGTTTTTTATTAATGCGCCATATTTTACCCTTTATTATTTTTTTAAAACAAAAAAGAAACAAAGAAGCAATATACATGCAGTATTTTGTATGTTGTATGTAAAATTTAGATAGCGGCGTCAAAGTACCTTTATGCCTGATTCCCACTTGGCAGAATGAGCAAAGAAATAGAAATTCGTCTGCTCGAGCTGCTACAGACTTGCTGATTGCATGTTCAATCTGGGCAGCATTTCAACAGCGGAAAAATAAAGCGCTCTAGCTAATAACGTGCTAAAGATAATTCAATTTTGAATTAAAAAATGTAATCCTCTGCACATATAAAAATGAATGCTTCTATGAATATTGTAAGATGCCAAAAAACGTAGAAATGCATTTGTTAAATAACTGACGCACTTGATAACCTTATCAACGTTTCTCCATCCGGGCCTATGTTGGTAATGGCCGACCTCGTGTAGTATTTGCGCATGCGTGAAACCGGGCGCAAGCGGAAATTTAACCTAGGACCAGGTTGAAGAAAAAAGCTAGCAGAAATTCAACCGAGCTGTAGCGCCACCTACCAAGAGCCGAATGCAACAGAGCAATGTGCAGAGCAATGTGCGCATGCGCCACACCTGCAGCAGAGAGAATTCTGCCCAGTGGGAATCAGGCATTACTGAAAGTTTCATTTAACTGCATTCTACATACATGTACATACTCATGAAATGAACCTAATTTTGTGCCTCGTAATGAATGATTGCCACTGCCTCCTGATCGTTAAACCGTTTTCAGGTTTACAGATCGAGGATGTGGATTGGAATACAAAACATGAAGTACTTTTAACGTTGCAGCCAAATCTTTCAATTGAAGTTTCATTCCGATAAGGCGATTACGTAATCTCTTTAAGTGTTTTGTTTTCAGTTTGTAATCAAGCCTAATTGATGATCATTGTTTGTTTACTGTTATTAAATGACGCTTGATACTGATGAGCGCACTAAGAATCCAAAATAAATATTCGAGCTTATTCGGAAAAAAAATGTAAAGTGTCAACATGCACGCATTCACTTTTTATCGAAAATACTTTTTCCCAGCATATGTAATATATAGCGTGTGATTTTTTTTAACGTATAGTTGAGAATGTGTTAAATAAAAACAACAATGCATGGTTTGTTTGGTGGCGCCTGAGAGCGGTTTTGAAAGACATGGATTTTTTTTTCTTCAACAACTATATATGATAATAAGCAATTAAATGTCATTATCGAATCGCTGCATTACACGTGTGAAGAAGGCAATGTCAACAATTGTTATTTAAACAAGAATTATTTTCCATTACTGAACTGAAATATAAACGCACAACTGGAATCTTTTAAGATTGAAATTATGTAGGTCCCATGCACGCAACATGTTACAGAGTGCATTAAATAAACGAAAACATTATCATTAAGGCTTCAGTTGCAATACCATTGCGTGTCAAATATCAGCAACCTAGCCATGCAAGTCCCGACTAAAACCTTGGAATTTTCCATCCACTTTTAATATTGTCTGGCTGATTTATTCAGTTTATAATCCAATCTAAACGGCACACAGAGCATTGCACAAGCGCAGCTAAAACCACTTCAAATAACCTTGTCTTATACACTGAATTTTTATACGTGCCACGATGGTGTTGAGTGTGCACATCCAGGTGCATCGCTCACAGACAAGGTTACCCACGGATTTGTGCCCACCCAAAACCACGGTCACTTTCACAAACCACCCCGTGAACTCATTCAAAGCCCAGTAATTTTTTGTTGTTGTATATTTTGATTTTTTATAGCGACTGGTGCAATTTTAGCGATACAATGAGCAGACGTATTGTCTTATGCAGAACATAAATAACATCTCCCTCTTATTATTCACTTCACAGTTACATTTGTAAACTGAACAAATATGGAAAATTCACACTTTTTTTAGAAACATTGTATAGGATTCATGTGCTGGATTAACCCGTTTGTAAAACCATTTTCTTTGCTGCATTTTGACACACAAAAATTCTACAGGGGAAAAGAAAGTAAGTTGGAATTTCTTACGAAGAATGTGTATTCCCAATTAATATTCCAATAGATCAATGATTCACGAAGTGGGCAATGGGGAACTCGAAGGGGGCATGGTATATATAGGGGGCAATGGAAGGCAAGGTGACACAAGGGTCAAGGCTACTAGGGGTAAAGAATGCAAGGTGGTACTGTATAAAGATATACTTTTGTACGATTATACATGTATTTTACATCGTTGAATAAATGCCTAAATTTTAATAGCTGTTATGGTTTTTTTTAATTACTGTTTAATGAGTAATTTGATGGGTGGGAGCTCTGGTGAAATATTTGTTTTACGATAGGGCAATGATGAAATATATGCTCTGAAAAATAGCAATAGCCCAAAAAAGTTTGGGAAATATTGCAATCATTAAAATCAAAATTTTAAAAATGTTCATAATTGAATAATATTTTATGATTCATAAATTATGAATATTTTTAAAATTTTGATATCCTGGGATGAATATTTACAAACTCGCGCATGGAATTAATAAAATCACGCTTACAATACGTATATATTTTATGGTAAGTTGGATGAGGTATCGAGTGTGATGGGAATTTCATCATGGATATCCGCACCCAATTTTTTGTATAAACCATCCCATCTATACTTGTATAATGTACGTTCAATGAAGTATATACATGTATAGTCTTATATACTTCTTAAAACCTGATGCAACGTTATAATTTCCTCACTTGCTATCAGTTCCTTGCTCCTTCGCGAATCTGATTAACTCTTAAGCTGATTGCTCGCCCATTGTGCAAATCCTGATGAAAAGAATAATTACATGTCACGCGCTTTATCTTTAGAAATAATTTGTAATCAAAGGAACATTTCTTGGATTTAAGCGCGGAAAACTACTCAGTTTTAGGGGAATGCTCTTTATCGCCACCCTTTTTAGCGAAAAGAGAATTGAAAAGTAGTCGCAATTTCCCCCTGGGGAAAATATTTGATTAACTTTTATTTCCTAACTTATATATCTTCCCATTCTACTCTCATCTTGAGTCTAGCTTCTTCAACATTGTGCTCGAATGCAAACTATTGTCGAATTTGTCGTCTCTCTCATCAGCGTTCGGAATTAGAGGCGAGCTATAATTTTGAACTTATATTTAGATAAATGTGCGCAGATATTCATACCCCCTAGTATTAGCTACTTTCCAGTTATTAAAATTAATCTCTGCAAGATGCTTGACAAATAAGCATCGGATAAAAGAAGTGGCGTTTGCATCACACGCACGCATTTAAATCTCTTATTTGTGCAGTGATAGAAAAATTGTAAGCACTAAAAGAAGACTGTGGGACAAGCTGACGAACATATGCAACTAATAATTCGTAGCATTTCTGTCAGAAGTAAACGCCGATTTTATCGCCAAGAAATGTGTTTGTAGTAATCGTGTCATCCACTATTAAGCTTTATTGGATTAGTCATTTATTATCCAAAGCATTTGACATTTTTGCGCTTATTATGTGCTCATGATTTGTTGTAATCATTGCTTGAGCCATGCAGACGGCATGCTGGATGGCAAAAACAAGCTAAATTATGAACGAGTTATACACCGTCTGGGGGCATTTATTATTGTCAATTAAATTAGCAACGCGTTTCAATAATCCGTGAGACATGGAGAGGGGAAATTTCCTCAAATAGCATTCTAATGCCTATCAGAGCAGACAGTGAATATAGTTATAGTAAAAAGTGATTGCAGAGCGACAGGCAAGAGCTAAAAAGTGATAATTAGAATTAAAATATTACAATGGCATGCAGTTCCATTGCACTGTCTGTTCAATGTTGCTTTAAGATCAAGTTTGATGTTAATTTTAAATGCAAAGTGTGGATTCCACATTAACTGATTTTTTTACACTATTGTTCTTTCAAGTATAAGAACATCTCAGAAAGGTCAGATGTCCGAAACGTTGAGTTGAAAATAAAATATTTGGTAGCCAACAGCAGAATCTCACATTCCTTCATTAAGTATCACTTTACCACTTAAAGACATGTGTGGAATACAAAAGTATAAAATTCATAGAAGAGAACAAAAGCACCCCTAAGTGACTAAAATTAATCTGCGTTGCTAAAAAATCGACATCATTTTAAAACGTCGAAACATCGAGATTTCAGCATCTAAACATTGAAAATCTCGCTACAGGGGTAGCTTTAGACCAGTGATTACCAAACGTTTTTGGGCTACTGCCATCTTTTTGAGAAAAATGTCATCGTTACCCCCTCTTAGAACAAATGTTTCACAGTTTTTCCCTCTTATGCAATTACTTAGTGCCCCCAACCATAACATCTGTCCAAAATGATAAACAGAAAATAAAATTTTAATAAAAAAAACGTTATTGAAGCACTTATTTTATAATCGAAAATATAATCGTTCCCAAGTATGAATCCTTGCATAAGGAGTACCAATTTGAATTCTTTACCCTCTACCAACCAGCCTTGCGCCAATTTGATGACCCATTGCCCCTGTGCAGACATTTTTGATCTGCAACATGTGCGGTCACCCCTCTACGTGTTAATAGCCTATGCGCGTCGTCTGCTACTTCATTGGGTTACTAGATATTCTTCCAAATTGACTTCATTTTCTAATACAACAAATTAAAAAATATACAGTAAAACCTGAAAAGTGACCACCTGTTTATGTTGACCACTTTTTAGTGTCTTGCTTTTTCTAGTGTAAATTTACTACATAAAAATTCTCTGTATAGTGACCACCTGTCTATTGTGTACAGTGACCAGTGTGTGTTGTCTTTTTTTCAATTTTTACATTACATTGCCAATGTACCTTATAAAGTGACCAGATAACAGATGAGTCACCTTACACCCTGCTTTTACCACAGTGGTTCTCAAATAATTCAACCAAACATGTTATTCAGATCGAAATAAATCAATGAAAAACATGATCATAAGATGCAAAAAGCATTTAAAACAAGGAAAACTTGTTAATTTTTTCTTAAAAAAAAGTGTAATAAGGCAATAAATGAACTGCATGTAATGCACATGAACATGATGATTCTGTACTTTTTTGGTTTTTTAGTTTCTTTACTACATGTTAAGAGTGACCACCAAAAAAATGCTATGTTGATCACTGTACACAGGTGGTCACTATACAAAGAATGCCTGATTTAAATCAATATTTTATATTGTACATGTACACTGAACTTATACTAGACTATAGTAGACTGTAATACATGTAGTAAAATACCACAAAATCAAAAAAGTACAGAATCATCATGTCCATATGCATTACATACAGTATATTTATTGCCTTATTACACATTTGTTTTTTGTTTTAAGAACAAATTACCAAGTTTTCCTTGTTTTGAATGCTTTTTGTTTTTTATGATCATGTTTTCAGTTATTTTTCCTCTCTGAATAACATGATCCATAATTTCCGTGCAATTTGAAACAGCGTATTTTTTAACCTGCTGCACATTTCCAAAACATAAAGGTCTGAAATCATCTCAGTTTCCATTTCTTCTTTACAAGTATCACTTTCCCCATCAGAAATTCCAAAAGTATCATCTTCCTTTGTAATTTCATCAATAATCGCTTTTTGAAGCTAGCTCTTCAGGATTAGCAATGCTGTTAAATTGAATGTCACTTTCCACATGTAAGGTGACTCATCTGTTATCTGGTCACTTAATAAGGTACATCGACAATGTAAAAATGGCAAAAAAGACAACAAACACTGATCACTGTACACAATAGACAGGTGGTCACTATACAAAGAATTCTTATTAAGGAAATTTAACTTAAAAAAACAATGGTAACTAAAAAGTAGTTAACATAAACAGGCGGTCACCATTCAAAGGTGGTCACTTTTCCAGGTTTTACTGTAGTGTACTTTTCACCTCTTCTCTTTTGCACAAAATCATTTATTCGACTTATTTGAGAAAACAAACGTCCTGTTTTGTCGATCGTGTGCGGATATTGTGCTACAGCTTCCAAGTTTCAAGCCTAGGAAGGATACATGCCAGATGTTGATTACAAATGCAAATTGTTCCATTCGTATTTCAGACATAACAAAGCGACCATTGTCGAGGCGCTGACAAGAGTCCCAGCGAAACTCGTTAGGACTTGCCATTACCACAAAATGGCGCCAGCGTTAACCAGAAGTTAGATGGCAGTAGCAGGTCTGACAAGTCATTTCTTCACCTCTCGTGAATTCATGGCGTGAGGGCACGTTGCATATTAAACAGGGAGCGCCTGACACATTAGTCGCTTTCAATAGCTTTGATTAAATGTACACACACACTCATAATTACCTTCAGCGCGTTAGTCGTTATCTAGGCACTTAATTAGTGCCCGTGGTTCATAATGGGGCCAGTGCAATGGGGAGGGAGATGAAAGCAACGACAAAAGGAGTAAAACCGATGGTGAAAACAAAGAGAATCAGATTATTCTTTTAGAAAACTTGTATAATTGCTAAAGTACACGTTCAAGTTGGGAACGTTTCTCGGAGGCATTTTGGAGCAATGCGGCTTCTGCGTGCGCAGAAATGACGCACCCTCAGGGCGCTTTTCATCAATCTGGCTTTCTTGGAAGTTGGTAAAGAGTGTGAAGGAAAGCACCAAAACTGGCTCAAGTAAAGACCAGAGGAATCAGGATTGCGCAATACTGTACCAGTGTTCTTGGAAAATGCGGTAGACGCTCGGACGCATTCCATTCCCAGACACACGCAAAACACTCGTTTAACACTTGGACAATAAAAAGAAAACGAAATCGTTAGAAACTTAAGTACGTTACGGTTTTTTTTTTTTTTTTCTTTCTTTGCAGCCTGGTCTAATGGTCTTCCGTTTGGGATTAGCGGACATGGGCTCGATTTGGAAAGCACGTCAGGTAGGAGATATAAAAAATGTCTGCAACGTGTCATAAAAAAAATTTCAAAATGGACGTCGACGGTAAAGGTTGGGCGACAAGGCTGCGCAGACAAATCAAGGTTAAACCGCGCATAAGACAAAAAAATTACACCTATGTTTTAGCAAAAAAAAATACCGATCGATATTGCAACAATCCCAAAATATTCATTTAAGACGTCACGTGACTGGTTCAGTGGCCCATTTATGAAGAGGCCTGCTATCCTAGTTTAAATCGGCTAAATTAGGACAACTAGTATACAGCTAGCGTAGTGCTGCTACCAAATTCTGTTCCTCTCTATATATAGAGAAAGTTTTCAAAAATTACATGAAATGTAAATGTCTGAAACTCAATTAGAACATTTTCATTGATATTAAAACTACCGTGTTTTATCTGCGACAATTATGCACACAACCTGACAGCACTGTTCACGTATATTGTACATCACAGTATGTGTAAATTGTACATGCGCAGTAAATGTGCTAAAGATGTACAGTACATGTGCTAGTACATTTAGCTATGAAAACAATTTCATTCAGTTTGAGTAACCAAATTTACTGTAATCCATGCATGTGTATACAGTATTGTCCCAATTGTTTGCAAGCGTGATACAGATTGTTGTGTGCATTGCAAATATTTTGCGATATTTTTGCTATAATGATCTGTATACTCAGAGAGAAGCTTTGTCGTACTTTGTCAGTCGTGAAGTCAAGTGAAATCAATGAACTCATCGATCGGTTTAAAATCAGCGATAACCTTCAGCGATAATTTTCACCACCAATTAGCGTGTCGATTTTGCACACGTGACTTCACGACTGCCAAAGTGCGATTCGCAAATCTTTTGTCTGAGTGCCCATAATATTTATATACGTGCTGATGTAAACGATGCCACAATTTTCAAAATTCTTCATCGCATATTACAATAATTTCAGCAAAGGATGTCAAAAATGTTACCAAACACGTACTACCTCAGTGCCTCTGCCAGGCTATGATTAGTACCTGTATAACAATGGTTGAGTAACTGATAACGAACGCGGGACACCCCTCAAGTTCAGTTTATTAAATTAGCCACCAGATGGAGGGTCGATCTGTGGCAGATGCGGTTAAAATACGATCATCGCAGCACGCGCATCAAAGTATCGATTGTTAATTCGAGTTTTAGCTTTTTTGGACTAAAAATTTGTCTCGACTCAGGTGTTTCTAAATATTACGCAGTGTGGAACAGCGGTCACTGCAGTAACTACAATAACACACCGCAGCCCTCGTCGTCGCTCTTTTATACTGTATATGTACTTAGTCGATGGCCTTGTTGGGTGCAACACATTTTTTTTTCTCTCTCGAAAGTTGTCAGTCACTGCTATATAATGACACGGCACGACATTTTTTATTGATTTGGCAAACCTTACCAATAGTGGTCTAATCACGCAACCCGCAAAATGGTTAACGAATTTACGTCAAGCACTATCTGATGGGAACGAAGATGTTAAACTGCGGAAACGAAGGCAACTGCATGCGGGGAGTGGGGAATTTACCTTGAAGTGGGCAATGTGTAGCTGCCCAACCACGCATTTCTCACTCGTGGTCATGTGCATGGCACGAATTTTATTGATTGGCTTCTACTTGGCTTCAATGACGGATGACCTTCCTACTTAGAAGACAAATCAATACGTTCTGCTTTTACATCGGTATTAGCCGAAAGATAATAGAAAATGGAGGTTTCCGATCGAAAGGAAAATATGTTACGATGACAAATGTCACACCGAGTATAGTTACCGAGAGCGAGACTTCGGCTCGGTCTTTGATAAAGAGAACTGATATATTGCATGGGGATACTGCAGTATGACCAAACGAAGCGTTCAAGTTCCAAAAGAAAAAAATGGAGTCCAACGAAGTTTAACGAGCAATTATCAAAAAATTCGGAGGACAACAAATTGCTAACTTGTCAACAAGAAGGAAAGCAATTAGCATACAACTTGAAATTCTAGAGAGATCCTGGATGTTTTTTTTTTCTAAAAAGATCTATGACAGTTTTTGAAAGTTTCGAGTTATTGTTACAATCGATGAAGCAGAGCAGATCACTTGAATTTATAATGATGGCGCGATGATTAATGATGAGCGACAAGATATTCGTAACAAAACTGTCAGGAAAAGTGTCATGTTTGCTGTGCTTCAGCAATGAATGGCGTACATGTATTATAAAATACAAACGCCATCTATGATGCCTTCTCCACAACTATTAAACGCGTAACCAATTCTTATACATAACAAAAACGCATATATTTATAGATGCAGTACATCTTGATCGATAAACAGTTCCAGAGGAGACATCATAGATGGCGCTGGAATGTCACACATGCTGAAGGGCAGTAAAATGTGCAACTTTGTTTGGTTATGAATATCCTGTTATCCATAATTCATCAAAGAATTTGGAATATTTTCTAATTTACTATACGTGTATGACAAACTTCCCTTGCATTATTCAACATTGCATCTTTCCACATTCTGGCTGTGTCCATGATGGACACTGCTGTACATTATGTGGCGACTTACCGGTAATCGGTAATCTAATACTGTACACTCTAAAAAATGTGAGGTTCATTCTAGGTTCTTCGGATAAACTCCGCCCATTTTCTTTCATATAGATGCTTCGAAGCACCTCAACTAAAAATGGCGACCAAATCAGCATTACTGGCCTTCGAGGAAGGTTCCATAGTTTTAAAGGTTCTTGGAGGAACCTTTTCTGGAATGTCACACTTCGTGAAAGATGCATTCCAAACTCCAACATCCAAAACAGGATGTATAATGTACATCCTTAAATGTTGGCTTGAGAAAATCGGATTTCAATTCAATTCTTTACCCTGCAGTCAGCACATAGTACCATTTGGCAGGGCGGATCATTATACAAATTAAGTCAGACTAAGCAGTGTGGTCATGATGGACCCCAACATCACAATTCAGTTATATTTCTAGTATTTGGGATTTTAACAAGAAGGATGGGATGGGATAGGAAGACGGTCATGGCCGATTTAATATAGGAACTATCTCAGCAATCGCCTGGAGGAATTGTGGAAAACCATGAAGAACCACAATCAAAGATAGCCGACCCGGGAATCGAACCTGGGTCTACCAAATGCAAGATGAGAATGCAAACTTGATTTCGAAAATAAAATCAAAGTTAAGGTAATTTTTTGGATTATTTCAGTTCACTTCATTGCAATGTTTTCTTTCGTTGTGAAAACGTATTGCTATTAGTTGAATAGCTGCTATCGTCCTGCAAAAGCACAGTATATAGTTCTGTTTAGATGCACAATTCAATGTATTGCTACATGGTGTACAGTAAAAACTGAAATGTTTGGCAAAGTTATTTGAACGTTTTAGGTTAAGTCAGGTTAGATTAGACTATAGGTTAGGGTAGATCAAAGTATTGTGCCCAATTGATACTTTAATTTTTATTTTATGCTGTAGTAGTTGTACATCTAAATAGCACTAGATTTTCAGGACGAAACATTCATATTTTAATTAAATACCGAGACTTTTATTACATTTGGATGTTTTTTACAAAAATTGAACGTTTTAGTTCTTATTACTGGGTTATAGCAGCTATTCAGCCTAATATCACTTCGTTTTCACAATGAAAACATAGCAGTCAGATATATCTACTTCGGAATGGATGATCAGGATTTAGTGAACTTAAATATTCCAAAAAGAATTGCCTTTCCAAAAATTGTCCTTGAAAAGGTTCAATACACTGAACATTTTCAATTGATAAAGAACCTTTTCCAGTCACAAAGCACTTTAGAAAGGTTTAGTGTATTGAACCTTATTTGTATATTTGGAACCTTTTAGAAGGTTCTTGAAAAAGAACCTTTATTGAGGTTCTTCGAAGTACCTGAAAACGTTCTCATGGTGTAGCGAGGGAAATAACCTCAAAAGGTTTATTTGGTATACCTTTTTTTAGAGTTGAGTATTTAGTCACTGTTTTTCACTATGTATTTGTATACAAGAGCAGTGGTTGGAATATAAGCGCGTGCATCCAGTCATTGATCATTATTTATTTAAGCAACTAAAATCCGATTGTGGAACTGGAGCAACACTAATAGATATACGGGGAAAAGGGTGAGGTATCAAATCTTCTTTTTCCAGCCTTTATTATTATTTATTTTCAAGTAATGCATACCGTGCGAGTCATGAATTGGGTAATGGGTAAGCTATACTTGGCGCTAGATTTGCTAAAAAGCAAAGGGCATTGATTCACCATCCCTAGTCTGTCAAAATACACGCGCGAGGAAATATGGAAATAGTAATTTTGAACAAAAAGTAGTCCTCCAAAAGATATATATTGAAAGAAAAGGGGAGGAGGGAAGTTTGGCGAGGCTTTTTCTCTGTAAAGAGTCAAGATTTATTGGGAAAATGTGCTTGTAGTCGATCAATAGATTGTCCATTACATATGTGAAGAAAAAAGCAATTGCGGCGGTCTTTCCAGCAAAAAAGCATCACTAACACATCCATGGCCTCGGATGTGTGTATATAAAGATAGAAGTTGAAAGATGCTATATAGGCCCTACATAGGAGAAAAATCGGGTGGAAAACAGAACGAGAATACGAAAGAGAATCACGAGATGTAATAAGAATCAGACACTCGTATAGCGCGACAAAAAAGAGGGGAGAGGAACGTAGAAAAATCTGATCACAAAAATTGCCAATTTTACAATGATCAATAAGTTGGCATGAATCTGAATATAGCAGTTGCCTTTAAACTCAAGTTCAGGCGCAGAACAAAATGCACGAATGCTTTAAGATGGTACCACTAGAGATTTTTATCCAGCAATGGAATTTTTAGTACGAAATGAAGTCCCTGCAGGCAACCTATATTCAGTTAAATTAAAATGCGACGTATACATGTACAAATACTCATCTCGATTAAATTGCTCGAGATTAAGTTGATTTCACCTTGAAAACGTTTGCAATTTTTAAGGGAAATTATCAAAAACAACTCGCTCGGTTTGACGTTTTATCAATTAGGTCGAATTTGAAAACAGGTAATAAAACCAATTCTGTGGAATTTTATCAGATTCACTATAGTATTGCTAAAACCGATTTTATTGTATTTACTGTATTTTTCATATACATTTGTTTTTGAATTTAAAAAAAAATTGGCTTTTGTTCTTGTAAAAAATGTTATAAAATTATCACAAAAAAAGTATAAAAAAAACATTAGTTGAAAATTCTAAAAGAAATACCACTATTCAAAATTGCAGAAATGGAAATAAAAATCTTGATGAAAAGTTCGAAGAAATACAATGAAATTTTTTTTCAAAATTTGCAGAAAGTTGCTCTATAAAAGCTTGTATGCAAAATTTTAATAAATTTCAACGTGTTTCAATATAAATATTTGGCAAAATTTCGATGGACGTTTATCAAAATAAATTTTAGTTTAAAAATTCCAACTATTTTCATGTAGGCTATTTTGGAACTTTTTTCTGGTACAAATTTTTTCTTGGTACTTAATTCTAAAAAAAATATTTAAAATTGCAGAAATCGAAATGAAAACCTTGAAGAAAAATTCAGAGAAACGCAATGGAATTTTGTATTTTTTTTAGAAAATTTACATAAAGTGGCTATAGATATGCTTGTTCGCAAAATTGTAACAAATTTCAGTTGACTGTAATCAAAGTTTACATGTACATAAAGTACATTTAAAAAATTTCAGTTTAAAAATTCCAACTAAATTTGTAGGTTGCTTATATTTTAAAAATAAACTCTTTCTGTGAAAAATTTATAACAAAAAATAGTAAGAGCAATATTTTTATACTGCAGGTGGGGATTTCGAGAAAGTTACCAAGCAAACCTCGCCGATATGTAAATAATGTAGATGTAGAGCAGCTAACTCCTAGCTGGCAAATTTCAACTCAACATTTCACGTAAATGCACCACATACAGCCCAACTCATCAAATGCAGAAGGGGAGACATGTTTGCTCGTAATTGATTTGCACGACTCAACAACAACTGTCTATCCAAAATTGACACCACAACTTGCCCCAAAGAGGGTTCATTGTTCTATTTAAACAAAGATTTTTATCAAATGGTCGTCTAATAGTTATGCAATAATTCACGTAAAATTTATATACCCATATTGCTGAAAATCCAATAAAGCTGATTTTGACAGTTTATATGCATGATCATCGATAAATAGGATTTCCTTGAAATTGAATAAATTAAGGTAGCATTAAATACTGTGTATTCTAGAATTTCGAAAAACTGATCCTGTTCAGATTTATAAATCAAATTTAAAAAAAAAAAAAAAAAAAAAAAACAATTTCTTAAATTGTCAGTGAATTTCTTAAGCATTATTCATATCATAACCCACAGTAGCGATTTTGAAAGAATATGTATAGGCTATAGCTTAAATTTCAATTAACGAATCAGGTTTCACTTTAATTTTCATATAATGAATGATATATAAAGGCTCTAATATCATATCAATACTTCGAGTATTGGTTTAACTAAAAAATTGCTAAAATTGAATCAAGGAACCAAAGATCCGTTTGCTGATATGTACAATTGTAAAAAAAAATTGCATCGAAAAAGTCATTTACGAAACGACTATGAGAACATTTTTATGAAATATGCCATAGAGATGCTTGCATTATTACATTAATAATAAAGCTCACCGAGCATCCAAGGTTGGCGCGGAGCAATACAAGCAAATAAATCACTTGAGAATGCGATGTTTCCTGCGTGACGAAAGTCTTAATTAGGCACTTTTTTAATTTACAATTTCTGCTTGTAAATTACTTATCCCATTCACTCTAATTTATTCCAGCAAATATCAGTTTAGCTATGCACGCGATTCGCGGAAAAGTTTTCCAAAGGTTCCATTAAATTCTAGGAATAGAAATTAATGAAATGAAGCAGTGCTCCGTGCAGATCGAAACGACCCGTGTTTTGCAGAATTGATCATTACGACATAATTCCGAGGAAGTTTCAGGTTTCAGCGTCAAAATACATGTACATGTATCATGATGTATGATGAATGAATAGCAGATATATTATGAATGCTATAAACACTTATTTTAAATTCGAGAGATTGTAATGCAGCCATTTATAGTGGATGTCAGGAGCCAACAGATGTTTAATTCATCAATATGTGAAATACATTTTTGTAAGTATTTTGAGTCCTTTTGCTGTTGATTTTTGGTCTTGGACACCAAATGATCAATGATCCAATGATCAGTGCAGATCATTCCAAAGGTAGTGATCTGTTGTTTCAGGTCAAAGCAGGGTCTCTTGAGACCAATACAAAGAACAGGACATTGTAATGGGACCGGCCGGAATGTCCATTTTGCTCAGCTCCAGTGGAGAATGTGGTTCGTGTTGTGAAGACCTTCCCAAAGATAGATCCAGTTCCTGGAGACTGGAAATACATGTATATCCCTCTGGCAGACTTACTGGGTTTGGGAATTCCTGGGGAGGACAATCGATACACCCCACTAGTTAAACAACGCCTAGTGACATGGTGGCAGCTCCATCAAGCGTCCTAACCCTGACACGGATAGTCACAGGGTAGCACACGGTTGCACATTACCTAATTCTATAACCCTCCGTTTTAACACTGCATTACGATACAAGAACTACACTAAGAATTACGCAAGGATGTCCAGTGTTTTAATGTACTGCACGTGCCAAAAGTAGATGGGCGTGCTGACGCTGTTTCTCTTGTCTTTTACCAGATGAAGCTGACTGTCAATAAAAATGGCATCAATGTTTGCAAGTTTGCAAACATGCAAACCGGCTGAAGGTAATGAAGCGTGAACCATAACCAATATCAAACATGAACTCCTTGCCAAACTAGCGAACAGTATCTAGGGTACGAGAACTGTTTTTGACGGCAAAACCGAGTAAACGTAAAGCGTTTGACATTTTGGACGAGAAAAACGTAGTCATAACATCAGGAAATGAAACTTTTCATTTCTGAATCCGGAGTGAAATTAGAATTAAAACCTATACACCTCCTGTACTTTAAATGTTCGCACTTTTGTTTTCATTGTTAGAACGACTCGCTTCATAGCTTCTAACATGTTTTGCAATTATGTTGCTCAATTAAACTGAACTTCAAAACGGTAATACTCCGTGTTTAGCTGTTTGCGATGCTCGACGACACCACCACTGATATTGCGTGGCAACCTTGGAATTAAACCCATGGTGAACAATCAACGACCATGATTTTAGGCGAAGTACCAAAAAGACAACTGCAGAAGTCCAAAAAACCGAATGCACGTTATCGAGGTAACTTGAACAAAAGATAAAAATTTAGTGAAATGAGACCAGTGTTAGCACCCAAAACTTAAATTGATTAATTCATGGAGCCAAGCCATGTTAGCCTACTATCATCATCATAATTCCCCGCGTTGACCCCTAAAATCACAACGGCGAATATTCACGTGATTATTGCTAGAAGAGTCCATTTGCCGCCCCATAAGGTAATAGAATTTGACAAGAGCACCTCTTGCCTCTTCAATTGACGACGCTTCTCCGAGCACATTTTAACAGCTTTGGGGTTGTTCGTGGCAAAATTTGTAGGCTTGGGAGTCCCCTAGATACGACCTTCGTCCCCTATTTAAGGAGACATTGGTGCCAGCGTTCACTAAGGAGGATGTTATTGATATCTCTGCTCAACTGCCATTAGCCTCCATCGCTGGGTTACCCCCTCCCTCAAGTAACCTCTCAACATTTAGCTGGCTTCCCCCAAATATTAATATAAAATTTTAAATCCTTTGTCTCTATCTTAGACTTGTTAATCGTTACCAGAATGTTGCCATCAATTTTTGAAAATGATTTGGTATTTTTTTTTTCGTTGAATTTTTAAACAGCTTTTTTTTTAATATGCTATTACTAACTAATCAAAAGTGCATGATCAGTTGCATCGATTTAAATACTCAACTTTAATGACGATGAAGATTAACGAGACTACAAAGCTAAGAGTGCACCTTAACCATACATTAGGGGAACTCGCACAGAAACTTTACGAATGACACTTTTAGCAGTCGTAAACTCACGTGTGTGAAAGGAATGCATTAATTGGTTTATCAACAGTGATATTAAACCCTAAATGAATTTTTCAAACCAATTAGCGTGTCGATTTTGCACACGTGATTTCAAAACTGCCATTCATACTACTATTGTACTGAGTATTATTGTCCCCTACCACGAGGCACTATTTGTGCTGACTGTAGGATATTGATTAGAATAGAATTAGAATAGAGTAATGTATATACTGCTTTTCTTTGTAGAAAAATAAGTTACATGTATACTGTATGTATGAAAAAAGTAATCCCAACTGGAGAAGGTGTTGCATCAACAGGAATATTGATATCAAACTATTGTAAACTGATATTCACTGATAAATGTAATGCGTGGATATAACTGGAAATGTATTTGCGATGAAATTGCAGTCTTGCGGTTAGTTTATGGCAAATTGCTCACAAGTTGACAAAATATCATATAATCAATGGTCAACTCCGTATATATTGATTACCAAAGCATAGTTGAGAAACTGACGTTTATTGACAATACAGCTGTAATATACTGTAGATTGATAAGAAGTTGATAACTTTTAAATCAATGACCTCTTTAACACCAGTTATAGCACCAGCAACTAAAACTCTTTACCTTAAGGGAAAGCTTGGCCACATTCTTTGCTGTTGATACATCATAACATCAATTTTAAACTAACTTTTTCATAATGACATTGGGTTATAGTGCTTAATTCATGATAATTATTTCATCACAAAATTTAGAAAAAATGAATATACTATTTTCGTTTTTTGATTTCAGTGGTTATTTATGTTGAACTTAAGGTCATTTGGGGTGTAAATTTCCACTGCAAATACGGTACATGTGTATACATGCATACATACGAAAAACTAACGACCCCACTGCAGTTGGAACTAACGTTACCATGCCATGTGTGACAACAATAGTCAGCTCTTTTGAAAATGTGAATGATCACTTTACTATATTAAATGTGTTACGAAACTTCGAGCATATGTTCAACGCATATGTTAGGCAACAGTCATGTGCAAAACAAATGTGGCAATATACTTTAGGATGTTTTACTGGGAATAAAATAGTACCAATAGTTAACAGTCTGAATTACAGTATTTTGGATCCATTTAACTTTTCTGCTTAGCATGCATTTCTTGTGAAACTCATGCTACCAGCCCGTAGTTGGATTCATTAATTAATTAAATGTGTTAACCTTCATCTTCTATTTCCACCAATTAAGTGCGTTCCTTTTGCACAGAGCGACTTCACGATTGTCAAAAGTACCATTCGTAAAGCTTCTTTCTGATTACACCAATTTTTCTATTTAACTTTATTGTATGATTTTCAACAAGCATACAAACCATGCAGTACAGCAGAAATATGTATCTTTCGAGAAATCGTCCTCAAGCCTTTCATTTTCGTGGATAATTGTAAATAACACAAGGTTTAGCACAACTGAGACTGCATGTTTAGTGAGACACCAGCATTAAACTGACACCACGATTCAGCATTATACACATTACGTTGGACTTTTTAGGCCATCTTTGTAGAATATTTCACAAGTTTTGAGATAATCTTGGTTACATAAGTAAAATTAGAAACGTACCTCCTCTATCCTTTTCGGATATATGCATGGAGAATTCCTCGTGGAAAAAATTGCGAAGATGATAGATAATAAACTGTTTGGAAATGGACAAAAACATCGGTTGATTATTCGTTTAATGTAAATAGTTTCCAAACGAGTACCTCAATGATCGCTAATGATAAATATTTAAAATACGATGCACATATTAACAGTTGGTGAACACGTATATCAAAAGCAGTTAACGATGCAGAAACAACCACACAGTTAAAAATTTCCGTAAATTTTACAGGAAAAGTCCTGTAAATATTGAAGGAATTTATCCGTAAAATAAGAATAGGACAATTTTCCGTACATTTTACGGAAA
>JAQGAO010001761.1:0-22681 GCA_034697705.1 Ommatoiulus sabulosus | reverse complement strand
TGGCGTCGAAACGTTGCACACAAAATTAACTTGTGTTTCTTGGTCGTGTGTTGGTTTAAAAATTCGTTATTGTTTCCAACCACTTGAAGATGTTTCCTTTTGTGTAAATAAGACATTTAATACCCATTAAAAATGTTACCGTATACCATTTTAAAACCTCAAGTATTGAACTGGAAATTTTTAACGATTTAAATTTGGAAATTTCCAAATCTGATCAGGTGGCGATTGAACGGAAACTACTTAAGATTAATTACAAAAAAAAACTTTTAAAAAAATATGGCAAGGTAGATGAGCAATACTTTTAGGGTGCAGCGTGATGTCATTTTAAATATATTCTAGAGCCATCCAGATACATCCATGACGTGATATACAGGGTTTCCCCAGACCTGTAAAGGTCAGGGAACTGAAAAATGTCTGTAAAGGTCAGGAAAGAAATCAAAGAATGACTTATTTTGAAAAAAGTCAGGGAAATTCAACGTATAAATGCTGTCCCATTCCAAAATTAATGCTTCTACTAATTGTTCATGGTTTGCTCAGGGTCCATTTGAGAATAATGATTATAATGGATCCTGAAGAATAATAAACTTACAAAATTTTACACGTTTTCACAAGTACAAATTTTCACAATTTTCCATGTTTTCCCAAGGACAAATTCACAATAATTTCAATAATTTCCGAGGACAAATTTTCCATGTTTTCCCGAGTACAAAATTTAAAAATTCTCCACATTTTCTCAATAAAAAGTTTTCAAAATTTTCCATGTTTTCCCAATGAAAAACTCGCAATAATTTCAACAATTTCCGAGGACAAATTTTCTACGTTATCCCGAGTACAAAAGTTTAAAATTCTCCACGTTTTCCCAAGTAAAATTTTTCAAAATTTTCCATGTTTTCCCAAGGACAAATTCGCAATAAATTCAACAATTTCCGAGGACAAATTTTCCACGTTTTCCCCGAGTACAAATTTGCAAAATTTTCAACGTTTTACCGAGGATAAATTTTCAAAATTTTTAAAGTTTTCCCGGGTTAAAATTTTAAAAATTCTTCACGTTTTTCGGAGAACAAGTTTTCCCGTTCAACAGTTTCCGAGGACAAATTTGCAGAATTTCCAACAGTTTCCGAGCACAAATTTACAAAATTTTCAACTGTTTTCGAGTACGTCAGACTACAGATTTATAAAATGCATACGTTTTCGCAGAAAAAATTTGAAAAATTCTCAACCTCTTCATCAGAGTACAAATGTTTTGTGAATACAAATTTGTAAAAGTTTAAAAAAAATTGTCATGCTAATTTTGCATATACAGTACAAAAATTAATCTTGCCTGGGGCATTGGAAACCCCAGGGCCGCTACTGCCACAGGTTTGGATTGCCACTGCCCCTAACTTAGTTGGTATCTCGATTGACAGTCGAACCCCCCTTCCCCCCCCCCCATGGAAAACCTATATCTACAACACTGCTAGTCTATAGTGTTCAAATAACTGGTTGTAACAATAAATTGTACTGCAAGCTTCGCTTTGTCGTAAGATCAACTATGTCAAAAAATGCCAACAATAAGTCGTCGATTCTATGTAAACTTTTAACTGTTAAAACTCAGCTATAGAATGGAAAATATTTTGGTCACCTTGAAAACACGATGTTCAGACAGAATTTTGGCACCTTGTCCATGTTATATTGGTCACTTTGATCACTTTGCTGTCTTTGGTCATGCTGAACTTGGTGGTCCCCTCGTTTACATTTCTGGCCCCAACAAATTAAGATCCGGCCTACTCAATCGTCAGATCAAAATAATGTTTTACCTAGGTCTGTCTGTAGGTCATGTTTTAGATCAAAGATCTGGTGATCTCAAACCAAAGTCCATTAATTGTTCTTGGTTTTTTATCAGTGATATTTTTCTGCTTAGAATACAAGAATAAATTCAGTTTTGAGAATATTTGGAGGCGGTTGGTTCGGTAGTTTTGTGGTTTTCGTGTCTGTGATGAAAGCCCAAAAATCAAAAAAAAAATTATTATTACTGGTGGTGACCTAAACTTCGAATCATTCTTGCTCATAACTTAAAATCTGGGACGGTCTGTCACCTGTCTGCGACCAATTTAAAAGCCACTTAACTTTGATGGCAATTCAGACCGCTAAAAGAACTTGAGTTCAATTCACTTTTAAATACACTCAACAAGTTTGAGGTTCTTGAAAGGTTCAAGAGAAAAAATCCGCCCTTTTAAAAAAAAATAAATATGCTTTAAAGCACCTCTCTATAAAAATGACCACCACATCATCATCATTGACCTTCCAGAAAAGGTTCTTTGAAGCACCTCTAGTGCAGCACGGAAAAAACCCACTAAAGGTCAAAAATATCTGTTCGATTAAAAAAATTAAAATATTTGCTTGATTCGTAACTTCATAATAAAGCACCCAAACGTATTTTTATTTTCGATAAAAAGATATTTTTTGTGAAACATTTAGTTTTATGAGCAATCTTTTCTCATGATTTTCTAGTATCTGACTGTGCATGTACCTAAACGTGTTAAACGTTTCTGCACCAAGAATTTTATTTTTGCAAATGCATATCAACAGATTTTGTTATCACAACAGACTACATACATGTACGCACAACGTTTTGTTTTCGAACTAAATTTGGCCTAAATCTGTTATCAGGTGGTGCTAATCGCTCGCTAATTAATAGCAATCCAGGCAAGCGTACGCTTCTAAAGGGTTGCCAGACAAATTTCAAGCACTTTACTAATTAATCGTGCCCACACCCCTTCGACAGAATGGCTATTTTTCGACTGAAAAAGGTTCTTGCTACCAAAATTTAATTTTGGCAAATGTTCCATACACATTGACGAGGAGCGGCGACTACTCGTGACATAAGTTGTTGCAATTAACTCTATCCAATGAATGGATCCGGATCGTACACGAGCCCCAATTCTGGTGTTTATCCACCCACCAGCCACATGTTAAGACAAACATTGAACCCCCGCAACGCGTCCCTGTGACGTCACAAAGAACCCAGTCACCTGAACTATTAAACCCAGGTTCGCTTAAATCCAATTTTAGCAGATTTTGTCAACGGATCAAGCGATCACAACGGTCGTATACCTTTACGGAATATAATAGAGTGCAACTTTTTTAATATCCTTGATGTTAGTGAAATCTTAGCAAATCAAAGATAAAAAGCAAAGTGAGCGACCAATAAGTTGGCACATTGCGGAGGCTATTTTTCCGCACTTCTAGGGCTTTCAAAACCCTCGAAATATTACTTCAATTCAACTTTAATTGCTATTTTGGGTGCGTTCATTTCCTAACGTATCCTAAGTTAAAGGTATAGAAAATCGAAGAAATTGCTCCATTTCGGACTAATTTTAACTCGAACGAATCTGGCGTTCGCACCGATTTTTTTGTAGTTTGTGATAGCTTTTATACCCTTTTGCTATTTTTTTTTTACCAGAATAGCAACGAAATATTTATAAAATCTCGTTAGGTCTCCAATATTTTCATCTTTACGGATATAAGGCATGTCTATTGGACAGATGTTCAAATTTCAGGTAAGTGAACGAATTTCCATTCTTGATTTTTATTTTGAATTCTGTGCATCCAAACAACAAGGAAACTATTTTACATTGTAATGCATCTGTTTTAGAATGTCTTTCTTGTGTTATCGAGTTATCAAAATGTTAATTGCATGTAGCATTTACAAAACTTTGTTTTAATATTTCCAATTAAACATTTCAAGAACTAAACGAATAAATTTGAGTTTGTCGAAAATGCTTGTAGAAAAATTGGAGTTTTAGTATCCTAATGGTCCATTCTCTACGGAAGTTTTTCGAGAATAGCTGTCGGCATAGAACTAAATATATCCGATAAAACACATAACAAAGGTATAAAACTAGCAATTAAGAATTTCAAATTGTCAAATTTTCCAAGCGTCAATTTTAAAGCAAATAAAAACTGCATTTTCTCCAGTTGCCTTTCGCTGTTTTGAAATTAAAATTAAGTTTTTAATAAAATTGAAATTATCAATTTAAAAATCTGATATTCACAATTCTTAGTTATTTCCCTAGAAAATGATTATCGAAAATATTTAATTGTATACCTAAGACTTATTATGAAAAAATTCTACACAGAAGGTTCCACCAGGACACCTTCTCATAGAATTTGGCGAATTGCAGTTTGCATTACTATTCACGAATGGCATTAAGAATGCATTACAATGCAGAAATGTAACTTTATGGCAACCATACTGTTTCTAAGTAAACATATTGGAAGAAGAATGTTGTAAAAATGCAATAATATTGCTGTAATATGACGTGAAAAGTGAATATAATCGGAAAATTTACTGCTATAGTATGCAATTTGCAAATCAGAAGTTTAATTGGGGAAGATTTTCTGACGGGATGTAATGATCTGATGTTCTGATCAATGCAAATATGCAATTCGAGGAAATTTGCAGTAAAATTCTTGGTTAGGAATTTAAAACACTATATTACACCCGGTAGGCCTACGTGTTCGCAATTTATTTATGCATAGCAAATTTGGCGACGTATGCCAAATAAATGCGCCGCCAAGTTTTTTTTATAAGATTTATAGCTCGGTCTTAAACCGCTTCTGTCTACTCAATTAATGAAAGCCAAGAAGGACATCTTCTTTGGAAGAGAGTTGAGCAAGCCGACAAGTGCATACGTCAGTTGGGATATGGCCAACGTAAAACCTTGCCAGGGATTTCATGATCATCGTGCATGCAGAGTTATTCATCACGTGACATTGAAGAGAGGAATTGTGGGCAGAGTTGCATTTTAGCTTCTTGGTAAATTGAACAATTAACTAGGATTAAGTGGGCGTCCAATGTAGTGGTTCAATTTTCAATATTTTTTGTCCGGATGTTTAACGAACGAAAACAACTAGGAATTGGAAATGCATGTACATGTATCACATCTTCAAATTTCCCACGCGTTAATCTTGGATGAATTGAAAACTATATTTTCTTGTTGCAAGAATTGGTCATCAGACGGAGTTTCTTGGAGATCAGACCACTGATGCACCATGCATTTATTCAAAGACAATGTCCCAAGGTCATTTGACGAGACTAAAATTGTTCCTCAGCCAGTGTTATTTTCATAAGTTGCGTCGAATAACTCTACATCAGGTCCAACCACTTGAAAATGCAGAATATCAAATGTCTGAAAGTATTAAGTTTTTGGGCTTAGAAATCTTGAATCCTGATACACTGCATTTATTCAAAGACAATGTTCAAAGTCATTTGACGAGATTCCTCAAATAGTGTTTTTTATCATAAGTTTCGGCAAATATTTCTTCATCAGATCCAACCACTTGAAGATGCAGAATATCAAATGTCCCAAAGTATCACGTTTTTGGGTCCTCAGTAGTTGAAATCGAAAAAGTTAACAGATTTCAATCAGTACACATTATCAATCATATTGATTGATTTGATATTGATAACATTCCTTTTCAAAAACCAACGAGTTTTCGAATGTGCTTCAAGTTTACTATAACCATTGAAATAATTGCCATACGGCTAAAAACTGCACTTAATATTTTAATAGGGCTATTGATAACATTCTGCTCAATTAAAATATATTTTTAATAAATCAGATGAGAAATGCTCTGAATGACACCTTCTATCAATACCATTTTCGTGTTATTCGAGTGGGTGCTAATCGATAAGGAGTGCGTGTCATAATATTGCTCTTAAACAACAGTTAATATTACAGATCGAACGAAAATTGATTCAATCAAGGGTTGTCCACCTTGTTTATCATGAATTACAGAATTAATTTCGGACAAAAACGACATTACAAAAAGGCAAATAAATTAAGTCAGCGATATTATTTGTGCTTATGAAATCTATGAAACATTTCAGATTAATTTTAATAGTGTGTTTTTCAATGTTCTGTGTTTTCTATACAACTACTTGATGATGACAATAATATATTTTATCAGCATTTACCAAAATGCAGTCATGTATGAAATAAAAACATACATTTCACCCTTTTAAAATTTATATTCTGTACGTATTTTATTGTAAATATGAATTACATGTATATCAGATACGAACGTACCAGACACATCTTACTACAAATTATTAAACAATACAAAAGTTTTTATCCAAAGCTAATTCAAAGCTAAGAAATATCGATAAATGCATATCCATTTTAGGCCTATGTAAAATCGGTGGTCGATGTTTTCATGAATATTCTCTTTATTCTGTCAATATGTCAATTCGTTTAGTACCGAATTGGTCTATATGTACCAATAAACATTGATTACAGACAAAATGATGCCACTCAAGATAACATAATCATTGTCTACGAAAGTTTTATCTCTCATGAAAATTGTCGAAAGTATACACCGAATTAAAATGTGTTGTTTGTCAAGACAACAAAGTCTTCTAAAAGAGCTACTTCTGATAAATTGAACTATTATGTATTAAAAACATACCAAAATTAATTTCACTGATATAAAAATGTTGAGACAATTCTGAGAAGTCTACATCAAGCACCAAACTTTCCGATATTTACCTACTAACTATAGAAAGATTCATAAATCACGAGGAACATTAATATACTTAAAAATTACTTGAATAAACTAAAAACTAAAAATTACGAAAATATACTGAATAGATTTAAATCGAATTTAAATTTAGCAATTAACACTGTCTTGTTTATGAATCTACCTAGATTGTAATAAACCACAAGTTAGCAGAATTGTACAGTGAACTATTCTCAAATAATACATGATCGGATTTGTTACTGCAAAATACATAAGAAACTATTTCAAAAAAGAATTTTTTGACGACATACATGTAAAAATAATAAAACTTTTGATGTTTTCTAAATTATTTCATTCATATTTCGTACCATGCAGTCAATGGCACATTGGCACGAATGACCATATATTGTCAATTGCATTAGATTTTGTGATTACAGCTACAATTCCGATTCAAAAAATATAAGTAACCCTACACTTCCATATCCATTCATAACATTCATGATCCCTAGGTCAGTCAGATATTGTTTTGGGGTTTAATAGACTGTTAAAATCAACACCAGAAGTAAAGATCAGGGCCATCTTTAGTTGAAAGTTTTAAAGTCCTCGCACTAGTCTACCAAAATAGATATGTGGTAAAATGACACTTGATACTGTACTTCTTATTTTTTCGTTCAAAACTTAAAAAAATTCAAGTTTACTTTCGAAATCTGACACGGCGGGGTCATGTCAAATTACATAATTATAATATCAACACGTTACAATGTAATCTCGATCTGTTTTTCTGTACATTGTCGAGATAACAAAAACAAGTTTTATCATTAAGTTTCGAGCGTTAACGAACGAGATAAGAAAATCTCGTTGATAATAACTATCTTTATTTTAGCAACATTTCCAAGTTTCTAGACATATTGTCCTGACATTTATCATTTCCAAAATACACTAAGCATTACGTCACGTTCGAATATCACTGAATTAAGATGGTGTCCCAGACTGTCCCCCATATGCCTATACCAAACCAGAGCCTCCATTTTTTATCAAGAAAAAAGCAAAATTGCACCTCAGGCGCTATTTTGATGGAACTTTGTTCGTTGTCCAAAAAAATCCTAAATACTAGTACTGTAATTCGAACAATGAATGAAAATAGTTTAAAGCATTTTTTTCAAATAAAACATATGTTTTGTGGAGTTACACTCTGGAAGAGCTACTACATGTACATGCATTAATGCGTCCATCAATGTGCAAAAAAGCACGAATATTCATGACTTTTGCATGAATCTGAATCTGCGCATGTGCGAAAGATAATTTTAGCAAGGAACGACTCACCATTCTACGTTATCAGTGTTACCGAAAACGAAGATGTTACCAAAATGCTACAATCACAAAATCGCGACCTTGTTATCAACTGAAAACTAGAGCATGTTGAGATTTGTAAAAGACAACAATGACGGTCTCAATCTGGGCAAATAAGAGTTGTTTGGAAATACTAGTGCACACATCAACATTATTTTTGAGATAAGATGAATTGCTTACAATTGCCTATTGCAGCCTACAATATAATTTTTATAATATAATTTTACATTCGGACTTGGCATCTTATTTGCCTAACTCTGTTAGATACATTGGGAGTAAGTTATGAGTGGGTGAAGCGTAATCTATAGTATATTATATTAGAAAAAGGTTTAGGTTCATTGAAACTTGTCTGTATGAGTTGAAGAAGCTGTTTTTCAAATTTTTTGCATTTAAAAATTTATTGTTTTTTATCTAGGACATTTTGTGTTTAAGATGTTTAGTCACAAATTGCAATGCATGATTTATTTATATGTAACATGGGCTGGATTTAATTGTAATGAATATTGTATTAGGCTAATGTTTTTGTTTTTGGTAGTTTTTGATAATATTTTTGTAAATTCTCACCTCGTCTGCTAATTCATTGGTTTGATAGACATTCTTCGAAATTGACTTTATTTTCTAATTTTTGCATTACATAAGGAATCATAAACACCCGATTTTATATTCGGTTTTTGTATTATTGAAATGGTGACCTTTTTAATTATTTCTCAAGCATTATGCTTATATTTGCTTGCACGATACAAAAATATTTTATAATTACTCGCATAATTCAAAAATACTGAAATGCAAAAATTTATTGGTTTGATAGATTCGAAATTGACTTATTTTCTAACTTTTTGTATTTATTTCCGTATTTTTGCATTATATAGAAGTTCGATTTTATTCTCGGTTTTTATATTATGGAAATGGGGACCTTTTTAAGTATTTCACAAACATTATGCCTAATAATAGGCTACTTACTTGCATGATACAAAAAGATTTTATGATTAGGTATACTCACATAATTCTAAAATACTGAAAACAATTAAAAAAAAATTTTTTTTTGGGAAGGGAAATGGGAAATTGTCTTCACCACATTATCGGGTATAAGGCTACTGCTACTTACACAGCATATTGGTTCAATCGTACAGGTGCGGAATTGGTCCTGGTGGCCATGTCATGCAAGAGCCTACCAGGGTGGCTTCTTAAGTTCACTTGTTCCGAATCATCCTCGGACCCCATTGGCATTGCTGTTAATTCCAGTGTTAATCCTTTATCGGGCGTATTCGTAGCACAAGATCACGCACTTCCCCCGCGAAAAATCCCGACAGAAATATCCCAAAATCTCGCCCAAAATTCTGTCGACTCCCCTTTCCTGACTGTCATGCACACACCACTGATATATTTTTCTGCAGCCAAAGTTCAACACTGCGCACTTCGCACACTTGGCATCACTACAAAAAAAGTTCCGCCATAAAACCCATGCACATGAATCAACCAAATCTTCCAAGAACAGACCTTATTTCGATTTTTCGACGAATTCCCAGAATGGCAAACCGACGCGAAATCTCCCAACTTGTTCCCGATGAGCAAACGCAACTTCATCGGACACCAAGCTCAGCGATTTTAATTTATTTGCTAACGAATTCGTCAATGCATTAATTCCCGACACGTCTGCAGGTTCAAGTCCAACGTCACTCTTGCCAAAACAAGCACTTGGTAGGAAGGCTAAAAAGGATCACAATAAAAGAGATTTGCAGACCACGTGTTCTAAACCAGTTTCTGATTTCCGATATCAGCTCGCCCTGTTATCTATCGGAATTTTAGATAAAAATTCGCCCAAATACGGTTCACTGTGCACCAGACGAAAGTATGCTACAATCCGTTATCTAAAGGGTGTGAATTCTGGAAAAGACAGTGGTTTTTCAGCTTTTTCTGTTTTTGTTAGAATAAGACCAGATTTGTGGCTGGTCATCCATGACCATGACTTTGACCATTAAGTTTTCAACCTGATTAACAATTGCATTCCATTGGTGACTGGAAACTACAAAGTAGAAAAGCATGATTTCCTCCAGATCTGCACAAAGGTGATGGGTCATTATAATAGGTCATTCACTTCGAAAATCTTGAATTGGAGTTGATGGGAAACTCATATGGACAGTGGACAGTGGTACGCAGTTTTCAACCTTATTAACAATTGCATTCCACTGAACACTACAAAGTAGAAAAGCATGATTTCTTCCATCTGCCCAAAGGTTAATGGGCCATTCATTCAAAAATGCTGAATTGGACAGTGGTACACAGTTCTCAACCTGATTAACAATTGCATTCTACTGGACACTTCAAAGTACGTAGAAAAGCAAGGTTGCGTCCACCTGCACAAAGGTGATAAGTCAATGGGTCATTCATTTCGAAAAAGTTGATTGGAGATGATCGGAAACTTAGTTGGACGATGGACCAAACCTTTGCGTAAATTGCGGACATATAATAATAATCAAAGAAACAAAAGCTGCGAAGTTTTCTATTTTCTATAATTTGCCTTGGCTTAGCCACGAGGCATACATGTATTTGTTGAATAATCTGAAGCTCAGTTTTTCAGTTTACCAGAAAATTCCATTTTGCAGATGCAGAAAACAGAAGCATAGGCTATAGTTTTTAGGAGTTTAGGACAACAGCACCCCCTGCCAGGCAATTCATCCCGTATTTGTTGCATATTAAATTATCACATCAAATCATCATTTGAAACATTGTGAATCAGCTCACTTTAATTGTTGGAAAACTAAAAAAACTGTGCACCACTTAAAAATGTCCATAAATAACATAACCAGATACCACATATACTAATATGTTCAATCAAGAATCTAAAAACAAAACCTGGTTTTAAAATATTACAAAAAATAATAAAACAGACATTCCATGATGATTCCAGGCGCGCGTGCTCTACTTCAAGTGGAAAGTCAATTTAAAAGCTTTAAACCGTCCTAAAACGACATCGCAATTACACCTTTGCTGCGACGTAAACAAAAAGGGCTTAATGCACGTGACTTAGACGTTTTTATTTGCTTTAGGATTTTATGGTTTTCAAACATATACTGCAACTTAAACCTCTAATGCATATATAGTTGTATTTGCCTTTAAGGGATACCTTCCTGCCATTAGCTCAAAATCATACAAAAACTGACTGAGAACGTTTTAGTATCTCCTCATTCATACAATTTATATGACCTAAAATGTTCAGAGGTTTCCCCTGTAAAGTGGCTGCCCTAACATGCACCAAAGTACGTATTGGACACAAAGTTTCTGAAAAATTGATGAGGCATGATGCTTTCTATTCCCACTACAACCTCATCCCTTTTTCTAAATATACTCCGACATAAGAGGAATGTCAAACTTTAACACACTATTCTGATTAATTTTCTGTAAAGAGCACTGAATTTAACCGAGTCTAGTCTACTATCCAACCCAATTTCCAAAATCAACCTACAGGTATATATGACCCGCGAGTTGAAAAAAACGGTTTTTGGTTCTCCTGCATTTACGGCCCATTAAAAACTTCCTAAATGACATAGTTATCACATAACCGAGAAACATCGATTAACAGTCTTTATTGCGGTTGTAACACGCGCGTTAATTGCCAATAGCACATGCGCATAATGGCCGGTTGCCAAAGTCCTCGTTAACATTTTTTAATGGAAATTCTGGGCATGGATAGGATATAGTTCGCTATAACACGTTTAAAACGAACAAATTAAGTTAAAGAAGATCAGCGCGAAATCACAATTAAGTATATATAAATGCAAACAACATCTTCCAAAAACATGAAAGGTTTTTAAACAACACATATGTCCCATATGTCCAAGAGTGTAACGTTGATGCCGCTAAGTCAATTTCAAAGAATAAACAAAGTTTATTACTTATGAAAAAACTTCAGATAACAAACAACGAGGACTGACGAGGTAAGAAGAAAATTCTTTAATAACGAGGTGCTACAGCATTAAAAAGTACTAATCGACTGCATATTAATTGACTTGTTTTGGCTAAAACTTACACGAAATGAATATAGTACCAGCCACAATGGCGTTATAAATGGGCACATGCAAAATGTATTAATCTAATCAAGAAATTGCTTAACATTGTGCAAACAGAAGGTTGAAAAAAAAAAGATTGAAGTTAAATACAATGGCGCAATGCGCCAATAGGATGGAGCAATATTTTTAGCCAGACAAAATTCGAGAAGCCTAATTAATTTGGCAATTGTATAAGGAGTAATTTGGTGCAATGGCACCGTTTTATACAAATTCGATGCTTTCCATCTTCCATCAAGTGGGAAGTAATTGTAGAATGATTGAAATGAGACAATAAATTGCTTGGGAGAGGGAATCTAAGTTTCATATTTCAATCATTCTACTGTGCATTCTACTGTGATATTCCGCCTAACACCTTCAATTAACTCATTGACCTACAATCAGCAAAAAAATGCTATATGGAAGCCCGTAAATAGATATTACGACCCGAATAGCACTCAGGACATTACTCTAAAACGCACTTTTCAATATCAAGAATATTTTCGCATTACATGCAAAATTGAAAAAAAAAGCAATGCGCTGCAAAATAGTTCACAAAACACATCACTGCAGTTTTTAGAAAACTAGATTTTGTTTTAATTTATAATCATCCTAATTACAGTGTAAGTTGTTGGAAAACATAGTGCATTTTGTAATTACGTTTGAAAATTGACATGCATGTATATCATTGCAATGACTAGAAATAATTTTTTCACAACAGCTTGTTCATTTGACAGTTTCATTGGCGTGATATGATAATTGACAAGCTTTATGCGCTGTAAGATCATTTAAATACTTATGTCATCTATTGCATGATATGATTTCATTAACAATTAGTAATTAACATCTAGCCTGCACCATGCGTGAATAGCCTAGCTAGTACGTGTGAAAGTGCTATGGATGACAATGCTAAACATGTAGTTACTGATAGTTCGCTTTTCTTCCACAAGAGGCAACCCGGCCTTACTTCAAGAATTGCCTCTATGCAAGGTGTCTACAGTGTATTCCTTTGTTGATCCTTTCCAAAAAGATTAATTTGGAGAGCTAATGACCTAACGTCCTGGTCATTATATACAACGCAGCATTTTAATTGTTAGGTTCACAAATGTTTCTTCTAAACCTAGGGGGCACTTAAAGCAGAGGCATGAATATCTTATGCCAACCAAAACAATAAATAATGCGTTTAGTTCAAGGTTCGCGCGGTAACTTTACTGTCCTTGAAGTGAATGGATGAAGATATTGTTTTATATTTTTTAATAAGGTCAGCTACCTCCATTGAAATAATAGCCTTTTATATTATAGACAGCGAATATCAAGCCTTTTTTATCAAGGTTTTTTCACATAGACTAATCATATTAAGCATATCCTTCAGTTGTAACTGAGCAATGCCATTGCGCCATCTAGCGTGCATACAAGAACCCCATTTTTAATAACTGGCCCATTTACTGTAGTTGACGGTAAAATCAAAAACATTTATATACAGCTCCTTATCATTTTGGGAATCAACATTTAAACAAAGTAAAGCAACTGTCAACACGACAGACTGACAAGAATATATGTTTCTGTGAGTACGCAACTTTTAACAGATAGTTTCATTCATAAATTTAAATACTTTCGAAAAATTCGATTTACTTACACTTTGGAAATTTTCGATATAAATTTCCAAAGCGTTAATCGAAAATTAACTAAAAACCTCGTTTTTCTCCAGTTATGTATATTGAGCATCAAATGACGCTTTTTGACAATTTAAAAAATAATCAATTTAAAATCATTGCGTAAGTAATTTGAAAATGTTTGAAATATGCATTGTACAGCTCATAGTTAGTACTCTCCGTTATTTTGGGGGGAAAAATTTCATTTATACCGAAAACATTCCCGTAGAAAATGGATAACGTATTTACAGGTATAATTAACCCATGTCAGAAAATGAAGGTTCACAGAGTAGAAACCTTGCAATAGATGCATTGTCCAGTTTGGATTCATTATAAGGGTCATTTGTTTACTTGGGTCGTTGGGATACAAAAATATATTAAATGAAAAACAATTCAAAAAACAAGTGCAGCTGTAAACTAGAACTAAAACGACCGACGCATGCGCAGTCCCGGCTATTTTAAATGAATGATTCCAGAAAGCCATTATCGACTAAAATTCCTCGTTATGGACACGTGCGGATATTAGCTTGGTCAACATGCATTAAGCAAAGTAAACAAGAAGCGCCATTTAATAAGCGAAGCCCTTAGTGGTCAGGGGGTGTACAATTAAGCCCCAGGAAATCTTTGATGAAATCGCCTCTAAGAATTGTGCTATTGTTTAGGACCGATAAAACAAACAAGTTTTTTGAAATTACAAGATGAGGGACTTAATTAACAACGTCCAAATGTGTCTATAAAGGGGTCATCCATCAATTATGCTCATGATGCCAATCCTTTTATAATTCTTGACAAAAATGTTTTATTTATATCAACGAGTACGCCTATAAATACGATCACTCAAAAGATAAAAAGTGGGCAAAATGTATTTTTTTGTTGTTTTTGATGTTATTACATGTACAACAGATATACTACTAAAACTAAGAAATAAGAAAAATAGATAACTCTGATTTATCTAGTTTTAATGGCTCTCATTTCAGTTTATATGGCTGACAAACAACATAGATACAAAGGGTACTCTGTATAAAAATTAGGGCTACTTTGTTTCAGAAATCAAAATTTAGGAAAAACAAAATGTTAATAATAGTATGACATTGCAAAATTATGCATGAGAAATTGAGAATGTAAGGAAAGTTTTGTCTGAAAGTTATTTCGAAATAAGCGACATTGATTGCAATCATTCGATCTCGTTTGTTATTGTAGAACGTTAGTGTTAACGACATGTAGCAGCACAAACTTTCAAGAATTTTGAAAATACGTCCGTAGTTTCACTTTTTAATGTAACTTTTTATAGTTTTTCCAAGAAAAGTTCAAAGAAAAGACATTCTCGCTGTCTGCACCCCTCACCTGCACGTTCATGCCCCCTTCCTTGGGTACATTTTTTTTATTGAATTTTACCCTTGTTGGCCTCCCCTTTAAGCTGAATTGTTGTTTAATTTATAAATATCTACTCAAGACGTTGCTCATCCCCTGTTCAATTTTTTTCCAGATAAGTTTTATGCATTTTCTTACTGGGGGGATAAAAACTAAGTAAATGTCAACCACCGAGGAAAAATTCAAAGTGAATCTATTAACCAACAGTGATGCCAGATAACGTCTAGCCAAAACTTGGACTTTTGTCTTAATTCTTAGCACTTATCTCTTAATTTTACATACCTTATTATTTTTATTAAAGGATTTTTTTAATGATTGAAAGATTTTATATGTAACTTTTAGAGTTTTTTTAAAATCTTTTTTAAAAGAGGTTCTAGTTTATCGTTCACATCTACAACTTTGAAATTTCAACCTACCCTCACCACTAAAATGGACATGCGAGCATATTAATTTGAACTATTTTTCGAAATTTATACTGTTTAAAATTAATTTTATAAAATAAATCTTAAGTTTAAAGCAAAAGAAATTGGCACATGTCTATTGTGCGTAGGTATGGTTTTTAATGTAAATATTTACTCCAACATTATTGAAAACACCTTCTCACAAATAATAAATGATGTCACATTAAATTATGTTTAATTATTCTCGTAATTACATAACATAAGGTTGTGCTGCTGACAATGTAATCACACAATCACTTATTCAATCATTAGATGAACCAGTCCTTGTTGATAAAATGCCAAATTATTAATTACCAGTAATTATTACGACATACAGTTTATGTATATCCATACATTAATATGTTAATGTTTTGATGCAATATCCAAGATATAAAAAATACCTCTAGAACGACTTTTTATATGTATGTACTGTATAACTAACATTGTATTACAAACTGAGTTTTTTCCCAATAGATGCTCATATTATTATAATAGAAAAACGAATTTTGGTGAGTACAAAGGAGATGGCCTACAAAAAATAAATTTAGTAAAGGCTCAAAAAATACTCATTTATAGAACTTCAGAGATAATTTTCTAAAGAGTGCGGTTATCCTATGAAGGGGCATCAATTGCTGTTTAAAAATTCCGACATTCATTGAAGGATTTTGGAAAAAAGAGAAGTTCAAATCTTCGAACTTTCTCATGTTATGATGAATTTGCCAATTCATCAAACAGATCATAGAATTTAATTGACCATTAAGTATGCAGGAGTTTCCAATGGGTAGTATATCGATTAATTTGTATTGTACTACTGTTTTGTAATTTTCAAAGATAATCTAACAACTTTTTTGTTATGAACAGTACGAAAGATTGATAAACTAAAAACATCATTTTTACTCGCTACATGAAATGATCCTTAGATGGTGCCTTTTGAAATTTAAATGACATTTTAAAATAATTTAAAAGTAAATATTAAATTCTCAATGGCTAGTCCTTCCCCTTCTTTTTCTGCAGAATAAATATTGTGCAAGAATTGACCACTAATTGAAATTGTTTTTCTATTACTACCATAAAATTTGATGAAAATTTCCATTCAAAAAGTTGAAAACTACTGTACATAAAATCAAATTTGCACGATCTACCCCGCATAAAACTACATCCTGAAACATTTTTGATTTTCTCCCAAACAATTTTAATATCAACTTACAATAATTCACATTGTGTAAGAGGCTAAATTTGCAGGGGATTTAATTTCATGGATCGTTTAGGCTATAGGTAAACTTTTAGCTATTTTCTTTTTTTTAAAAAAACCGCAACAGACAAAACGAAAACTTGGACATAATTACGATTTTGGCCTTACCTGGCAAGCATTTCCACGTGTTTCATTCTAACAAGAAATAAGATAATCCAGCAACTTTCGAAGTTGACTATATTCTCAGTAAATGAGGACGAGGGTTTGGCTACAAGAATGGTTCAGGTGCTAATTGTTTTGGCGCATCAGCCTGCTCGCAACGAAACATTTCTAATCGAGGCCACTTGGTTTTTGTGAGAAATACGAGCCATTCATTTGGCCGAATGTGGAATTCATTCAGTGAATCCGAATTAATGTGGCGAGAGAAGCTCTCGAAACTAATGTTCCGCAGAAAAAGGTTTGAAAACACTTTGAAAATACGAGCACTTCGGTTTGGGTGAGCCAAACACCTCCATATCTTCACCTTAACTGAACGTTGACAACTTTAAAACCATCGCCATGCAAGGATAGAAATCTATTAAAAGAAGCGAAAATAACGTGTCAAAAAGTATTTTTAAACTTAATCATGGGTTAGTCGGGCAAAAAAAGTGGGGGAATCCCGCGAGATGGAGCAAAAAATGGTCTGTGGCGAGTTGTGGTGACTGGGGAGGGCAAGAGCTCGTTTTTAGTTTTTGTTGCCTGTTGGGGTTAAACAACTTTCGGATATGTTGTCAAATACTGGAAACATGTGGGCTGAAAATAGGTTGAAGCACATGAAAAGTGAAAAAAGTTCAAAATTTGAAATTTTAACCAAAAGTTATCGAGACATACCATCCTCTCTCTTAAATAAATTACAGGTTCTTAAAAAGGTCTTAGCAAAAAATCGACTTAATTTTTTTTTTTTTTAAAAAAAGGTTCTTAGAAATTGAATATATGTAAATATTCAACGTGGAGTTATTAATTTTCCGAAATAAAAATAACATTTTGTTTACCAGTAATTTGCTACGTAATTAAATCTGTAGAATTAATTTTGAATCTTTCGAAAGGTTCTTTGCACAGAAATGTGCAAATATACGAGGAAATTGAGAAAGGTTCAATGTAATGAACCGATTTAATTTGATTAAGAAGCCGATTCAGTGCATGTCTTTACATGCACTGAATGAAATTTATGACAAAGTTTCTATAAATACTGTTTATCCTTGTTGGGGTGCTACATTGAACCTAAAAAATGCCGTAGGTTTAGAAAAGGAATGAACTACGTGTCAGGCTTGTCATGTTGACTAATAAAAACAGGCAGCCCATGTTTATTGGCAAAGGGTTGACGATTGGTCGATTAATTGCATTGATAATCCGTTTCGAAATGACAGTGTCATTTATTAAGCAGCCTCCTAACTTCACAACAGTTCCATTTATGGGAAAAGGAGAAAAAAAAATCGAGAAAAGCAGAATAAGAGCCTTCATGCTATTTTTCAACATTAATAAAAAAATATTGCCAGTTTAACACTTTTTTATAACATTGGAACTTTGCCTAAATTAGAAGAGGTACCTTGATCCTTTTACGAGCGCTATAGAGTTACACGTACATCTCTTAAATAGTTACAGAGTGTCCTATAAGACCAGTATCATATAGAAAAGATATAATGATATACCCAATGACTACACGTAGAAACGTTCATGTGCGTTTTTTTGCAATATATGGAACAATTAGCAAATGTCTAGTGCACAAATACAATTTGTTTAGCATAAAGCAATTTTAAAATGCTACACATATGGCATAAAAATTCAGCTTTTTAACAGAGGAAGCATTGTTATTTTATTTTAAATGATCATTTGTGAGCTGTTCTGGATATACATAATTGTAAAAATTCAAACAAGTTTTTTCATTTTAGTTATCACGATTTGATGTCGAAAAAACTAGCACCAGGGAGATGCGAAATTAAAAAGGTTTCAAATATTAGAGTATACCTATAAGTGATCTACGATATTTAATGAAAAAAAAGACTAGCAACGAAAACTGCATGGATAATTTGAAATTCAAGTATTTACGATTCTCGATTTCTGCGCAGAGATAAATTCCCTAAAACCTCATGAAAAATGCAGGTTTAAATAAAAGTCATTAAAATATTGGCAAAACGAATTGTTCTTCCTTTTTCACGAATCGTAAATTTCGCAGTCCTATAACATCTGATAAAGAATGCGAAATGTTCTTGCTTCAAGTTAAACTCACAACTCAGTTTAAAAAAAACTTGCTTTAATTTCTATTCGTAATATATCAGGTCCAGTACGTGACACAACTAAAAATATCTATCAAAATTGGCTTTATATTCAGTAAAAATGACATCTCTTAGCTAACCACAACTTCGGCTAAATGACTGCATTGTTACTTTATTCCATGCCTTATTTATGCTTGCTTTATTTCCAAAATGAACAATTCTGAGTTGTGCCACTTCTGAAACGGATGATGCGATATGATGTTTCAAATGGTGAAATTTCACTTAAGAAATCATCAATCGCTTAAGAAATTCTAACACGTGTTTAAACTGGTGAAATTTCACATAAGATATCATCACCCCCTTAAAAAATTCTAACACTTAAATGGGTATTTTTTTTTTAAAAAATTGCAGTTTCTACAATTTACATCAGTATTCCAAATCAAAAAAAAAATCAAACTTTTTCTGGAATCTTGATCATTGCGAAGCATTCGAACAACAGTAGAGAAAATTTAGAAAAAATAACATTGTGTAGAACTAAAAAACTGCCTGCAACGTTACTTCCACAGTTTACCCAAATCATTTCAGTACAATAGTACATGCCAAAAGTTTTTCAGAAATTATTCCAAATCAAAAAAAATAAAAAATAAAACTTTTTTCTGGAATCTTGATCATTGCGAAGCATTCGAACAACAGTAGAGAAAAGTTAGAAAAATTAACATAGTGTTATTTGTGTAGAACTAAAAACTACCTGCAACGTTACCTCCACAGTTTACCCAAATCATTCCAGTGCATGCCAAAAGTTTTTCAGAAATTATTCCAAATCCAAAAAAAAAAAATAAAAAAAAATCAAACTTTTTTCTAGAATCTTGATCATTGCGAGGCATTCGAAGAACAGTAGAGAAAATTTAGAAAACTTAGCATTGTGCAGAACTAAAAACTGCCTGCAACGTTACTTCCACAGTTTACCCAAATCATTCCAGTACATGCCAAAAGTAGCCTAATTCAGAAAAACGCCCCTTTTAAAAAGGCGAAATTTCCCTATTCCATCACTCAATCAGTCAATCTTATCAACTCCTCAAACATGGCCCTGCAGTCTGCAATCACGTCAAAAAAGCAGCATAATTTGCCAGAAATAAACACTGGCCTGTCCATCGAATATGCAAAAATGCCACCTACATTGTGAGTAAAATATATCCCTCTTCAAATTGATCTTCCGAAGAAAAGTTCACAAAACCGTGGCACACAAGACGCGCGAACTGGCACAAATCTCGCGGGGATATCCAGACAGACAGTTGGAAGAAAAGTTTGGACTTTCTTTTTCTCCCGTCAACTGTTCCGCATTTCGAGCAAGCGGTGCCAACTTGTGAGGCAAGTGGCAGACGTGTTGAAACGTTATCCCAGTTCTTAGCACCGAAAAATTTCAAGTCGGAGCAGAGCTGAGTCACAAACCAACATTTGGAATGGTGCGGAGATGGGTTGTGACCTCCATTCAGCGTTGCCCAACTGCACGCGTACCTCGGGACGGGGGACGTAGCTACACCTCTCCACCTGTCTAGTCCACGCACCTATCCCGTTTCAGGTCAGTTGCAGTAACCACCGCCAGCCAGTTTTCGGTTAAAAGATTGGCGAAACCTGAAGGCGAGTGAGAAACTGAGCCAAGAAAGTTAAAATTCCAGCTAAAAAGCTTGTTTTCGAACGCTTAAATGCTCTCAGAAGTTTGTGGGACAGACACCTGCGCGCACCCCAGACACAACAAATACATGAACGTGCTTGCTTTTTTCTCACTTTCTTTGGGACGAAAACTGGGTCGGGGTTACCTCATAAAAACCACGGTCAGGCATCATCTAAATAGATCTTTACCGTCGTTATGTCATGGTAGCATGCATTTTAGATGCAAATAGAACGGAGGACTGGCGTCGTTCCAAACGAGATTCCTATACAACTTAATTGGTAGGTCACACGAGCACAGGGCCTCCATCTTTGTGCACCAACACTCCCACATGATGTATTTTGAAAAGTCAGGGAAATTCAGGTATTAAATGTCTTCACAATCCATAATTAATGCTTCTACGTAGCTCAGGCATTTATAAACTTTTTTAAATTTCCCTAGTACAAATTTTCAAATTTTTCAACTTGTTCCAAGTACAATTTTCAATCTCTTCGTAATACAAATTTTAAAGATTTCCAACCTTTTCCAAGCTAAAATTTTCAAGGACACATTTGAAAAATATTGGAAATTTTCCTGTGTAGATTTTGAAAAATTGTGGATAACATTGTCATATATGTCAACTTCTGCCATTGTCTTGCTAAGAAAAATTTGTTTAAAACCTGGAAAAGTCAAAAAAGTTAAATATGAAATTTCTGATTATAATCGCTAACCTTTAGGGTCTGCGAAATATTTTTCCTATTTTCACCGCCGATCACCGGTCCTCAAGTGTAAAAAGATTGAGAAACACTAGTCGATGAAAAGATCACGTGGTGTAGCCCCATATACGTTCGTAACTCGATCTGCATAAGGCCCACTGTCAAAATGCATGTGAAATGAAAAGTGCATTCATTTCACGATTCATTTTGCACATTGATTACTTTATTTTCAAGTAATTATGTATTTATATATAGATAACTTGCACATGTCGAAGTCACGCAGCTCGTGGGCATGACTGATCTGTGGCTCGGAGTACATTGTGGGCGTGTTGTGGGGTACTTTCCATAATACAAAGTCTGCACATGCAACTTATCTATATCACAGTAATCTAATATATAAAGAAGAAATCGCGTCCATGTTTCGTCTGAGTGGTGGGCTTCGGGGTCATCCCAATCGAACTGCCTGTCGTACGTTATGGGGATACCTTCGCATCGCGTCTGCACTTTTCAACATGCCCCTTTTCGTCTGGGTATTGGGCTTCGGGGTCATCCCAATCGAACTGCCTGTCGTACGTTATGGGGATAACTTCGCATCGCGTCTGAACTTCTCAACATGCCCCTATCCGCGCGCGTTGCACCCTTTCCTTCCGCGTGCAAAATGAAACTACACACGTCACTTCCTCCCTTATCGAAAATGTCGGCTTCACACCTTCGTGCTCCGCTATTCGATTAAAAAAAGCTCACATCTGCTCAATCAAGGTAATCACATCGTTTATTTCAAGTTCTCCTGTTCCACTGAAAAATTCATCTCTACTTTTAAAGACTTTCCCTACGAAATACCCCCTTCAGCGAGAGAAGTGACCGTATGAAATTTCCGCGTTGTTAAGCCTATGATTCGCCAATTTAGGCTTAAAAGTGTGGAAGTTTTATACGTTTAGTTCATCAATTCATCAATACTAATTTAAGCCCCGCACTTTTAGGCAACTGTTGTCATGGCTAAATAATGAAATATTAAACAGTTTCCGTTCGAAATATCCCCTTTACCTGAACGTATCAATTGTATCAACCGTCTCAATTTAACTTTTTCGTTATTTAGCCATGACAACATTGGCCTAAAAGTGCGGGGCTTAAATTAGTATTGATGAACTAAACGTATAAAATTTCCGCATAAAATGCCTGAGTTGACCCGGTTTAAGCCTAAATTGCCGATTTAGGCTTACAAGGGTGGGTCAACTCATGACAATATTTTGTTAAAAGTGAGACAAGTTTATACGTTTACTTCATCAACACTAATTGTTGATGCAATATATTTTTGGAAATTTAGGCTTAAACCGGACGTTACCCAATATCGTATGCGTTTCTCGGTTAATATTATCTGAACAAAGCTGGAAAACCTGGAAAAGTCAGGGAGCTTAAAAAATGACCTGGAGAAATCAGGGTAGAACGGTTTATTTTGCAAAATTTAGGGGGAATCAACGCAGTCATGGCGATCCTACATTAATATTTCTAAATGGTT
>JAQGAO010001760.1:0-22701 GCA_034697705.1 Ommatoiulus sabulosus | reverse complement strand
TGGCCTTTATGGCAGTTTTGTATCGCAATGGAAATGCTCTACCAACGAAATAAACCGGTTAACTGTACTTCAGTCTTCTGCTTTGGCTACTTTGGAGGTGCTACAAGGGAGCTGGCCCAAAACCTACACCCCCGGGCCCTGTAGGGCGACCAAGGACCGGGGCTAGCTCCTCACATTTTCATTTCCATTAGACAAACTTAATTTAACTTATTAAAGGAAAAACGTCTTACTCGCATTTCAACAGAATCTCCAATTGAGCAAGTTAAAGCAACAAAGTTTTTGGATGCACCAGGATGAAAAGGTAACTTAGCAGCAAATCGAAGGGCGTCAAAAAAATCTCGCTCTCCTCTTCCTATATTGAAGTTGCCCAGAGAGGATACGGTTCTATGATTCGTAAAAATCTGGCTATCAGACGTGAGAGTATGGGGCTCATCATAAACACCAGATCCCCCAAATACAACTGTAGCATATCTGTCAAATAACAAATCAAAAGACACCTAATTATCATTCTCAAATCAGCTTAAACTAGCAAATCGTTTTCATACAATGTAAAAGAAATACCTTCTTCCGTGGATTGAGGCCATTTGCATGGCTCCATCAATGTTGTTAACCAAATCAGGAAACACTTTGATAATTTCTTTGTTGCATTTTTTGGCTTCAATTATGAACACGACATCAGCTTGTTTACTGGTTGAGTTCATGGTGATGTTTCCACCCTCTTGCAAAATTCTCCGATCAGGTAGATTGCATTTAACTTTCCAAAACAAAAGTAAGATTTAATTGTTTAAGATAGTCAACATGCAGCTGTGTGCATGCATTTCTTTCTCATGGCATGATGGCCTTGGAAATAATTGCACAATTAGCCTACCACAAAGTTTTGGCATCCTTATGGAAACATCTTTTGCATTGCATGCATGAACATAAGTGGCAGCACTGGTGCATACATCTTCAGGTGTATCCCTTGTTCGAACATCACCGAGGCACATATTTAAAAATGGCAAGGGGTCGAGCTAAAAAAGAATTTCTACATTTTGCTTTCCTCATTTTTCAAAAAAATTAAACCAAGATAATAAAATGCGATAAACCTACCTTTTCATAGCAATACTGGAACAAAGAGAATGAATTATTAAATAATCTCTGACAATGTCCATCAGCAATGGGATCTTTTCTTGGTGGCTCCACAGCAAAGTTTTGGGTCGTATGGCACTGTCTTGTAGGTTTTGCAGTCCAAGCATTTGCCCAATAGGGAGAAGCTCCTTGCTGAATTCTCCCATCTGGGGTGATAATATCGTCGGCTTGCTCATACGAGTAGGTTCCTAACATGCCAGCTAACCGACCGAAATACCAACCCGACACTTTAAAGATGCACACATCATATGGCCAATGACAAGTCGCAGTAACACCATAACCGTTTCTAACGACAGTCTTGTCAGCCTCTCGGATGATGGCGCTATTCCCAAAAGAATGCGGAAGCTCCACTTTTTTGCCGTTGACAAAAACTTGAAAATTTGGATGAATGACGATTTCCTTGCCATCCATCGTCAGGCTTATAGAACGCTTAACTGGCCTTCCCATTGCATAGTTATCATAATTAACTGTGATAGTAAAATTCCCATCCATGAAATCGTGCATTAAGACATAGCTGCAGGTTCCAGCAAATTCAACAGCTCTTCCATCCAAAGTCAGAAAATGCTGCCGACCAGATAAAATAGCTTGGCCTAAAATAGAAAACAAATATAAAATCATGTGGAATCACTTACTCCTGAAAATCAGCAAACACCATCATAAAATATATTCTCATTTTTGACAACATTGTAATTTGTAACAATTTTCGATGAAAGATTCTGCATATGTGAATGAATATAAAATAGTCACATAAATTTTGTATGTTTTGATTTGTTTTAATACACAATTGAATAGTTGCTCAAAAAAGCAGCAAGCATGCATGCCTCCCTATCAATTGCATGAATCATTTTAGTTTTCATAATTTATTGAATTTCATATTTAGGACGTTCTTTATTAAAAATGAAAGGCAGAAAAACAAGTCCTGGCAAATACGCAAATTTTGAGCTGAGGAAGAAGACTTAATTAGTCGTGCACACTCAACTCCATGTCATACATATTTGAATATAAATACCTTGGTAAAATTAAATACCTTCAAAAGGAGGAAGCCACGTCTTGTAATTAAAAGTCTTTGATAATTTAGCATACCAAGCCATGAATGGGGGGCCATACGCGTTGTAAGGCACAGGCATCTCTTGAGATTTAAAAAACTTCCACAATTCATATAATCTCTTAATTTCCTTCATTTCTTGAATCTGAGGACCTTCTTTTAAAGATTTCCATGGAAATGGAAGCTGTTGATCCATCTCGATGACTCCATTTTCGGTGAGAAAAAGGACATAATTAGGCGAATCGAAGTGATCGGATGCTTCTTCTGCAGTTTGTGTAAACGCATTCGTCACATCATTATACCACATTAAAATAGTTGTGAATCCTTCTGGATACGACAGTTCATAATACTGAATAATCCAAACCACCTATTTCAAATAAAAAATTCATTAAATTTTTTGGAAAATATTCAAATATTGCCAATCTGTCAAACTTAGCAGGATTTATAATTACTTTTGCATAGAGGACAAGCAGAGTTTCTATAGAATTTGCCACCACCGGATGATGAATTAGTTTGGGCAAAGACCAAATTGTGTCTCTTATATTGAACAAAGTGACCATAAGGTCGTCCATTATTAGCTTCTGTTCATCAGACATGTAAAGTTTTATGGATTCTATAAATTTAGAAAGGAGTTCGAGGAAGTGGTATCTAACAAAATTGATGATGGCATTGGTACAGCGAATAATTTCAGCACGTAGGAACACGTAGAGATCACTTTTTACAATCCAAGAAATAAATGCATCGATGATCTTTTCTAGTTAACAGGTGAGAAAACAAAACAATTAGTTAATTATGCAAATGGTATTACAATTAGAAAATTGCCATAATGAGGGAAAATTAAAAAAATGATTGCATGTTTATTTTGAGATAAGATTAAAACGGCACCATTTTGGATATTTGTTGTCATTTTTTTTATATATAAAAAATAATTCTCATAATATCTGTCTTCCCAGAATACAATACAAGTCAAGCAAAAATAGGAAACTAACAGAAATAACATTAAATATAAATTGCATTAATTCTCACCTTTAATCCATTGTTTGATATCGTCGAAAGCAGTTTTTACTCTTTCCCAAATGTCTTTTAATTTCTCACCAACTGCACTAAGTTTAGAAAAATGACTCATCATGGACGTGCCTGATGATTGAAATTTAGCCACCATATTGGCAATCATTTCTGGCAGTACACTAAGAGAAGTTCCAGTCTTCTCCCAAAGTTGATACACTAGATCAGCAGCCATCATAAAACTTCTTAAAGTACCCTCCCATATCTGAACAACCCACGAGTTCGATAAAGATGCCGAAATCATCAAAACTGAGTTCCAGGCGCTTCGTAGTATGTTCCAAGCAGATTCGACATATCCATAAATAACTTCAAGGTTCCAGGGAAAGGGCTCAGATGCAAACGTGTACAATTCACTACATTGTTTAAATAAATTGTTTTGCAATTTACATCATCATCAAGTATACAAATCTACCAGTTCAAATACATTTGATAGGCACAAACCTGAGATATCCATTACCGGTTTCCAGAAATATCACAATATCTTGTAATAGTAGATCATTGTTGTAGTACATTTCAGTAATGTATTCTCTGACATGCTTAAAGTCATTCATAATAGCACCAGTTTCATCCTTCAATTCATTAAGCATAGGCTGAATGGCAATGGCAAAACTTCTCCATCCCAGTCTGAATTTGTCCAAGCTTTCCACTAAGACGACATCCCATACACTCCATAGAGATGCTATGGTTTTATTATGAATGTTGCTGAGATACTCTCCAATAGCCACCTAAAAGAATTTAAAAGAAAATTGAAACCGGCATTGATGGCTATATTGTAAAAGGATTTGACAAAATGCAAATAGCTTCATCCCTTACAGTTTTTTAAATATATTTTATAAAAAAAATCAAATCCACTTGCTATAGTATTGCCCACCTTTGCATGATCCATAATATCTGGTACCCAATATGCTCTTGCAGTCATAAAATGACTGGTGTTTAAATGTAGGAAGACGCTGATGTCCCTCAATTCCTTGTTTCCTAGTCCATGAAGTATTTGAAATGTGTACTCTCTAAGGCTCTTAAATCCAATTACAAATCGAATGAAATCGCCTTCATCTTTGTAAATAAAAGTAAGATAGACCAATTAGAATTCATGCAGTACGCTAAAAATCTATAAAGTTATACTGCAGAACACTAACCTTTTACAGAGGTCGCGTTGGCTTCAATGTAGTGATTATTGGGTCGATAATAGAATTTTGAAGCATGATGGGGTCTATTATTGAGTTCATTTGCAATGGCTAACGTATAATTATTCGGGTCTGAATGATGGAACGTTAACAAAAATCTAGATTTTGGACTTTCCACCTGATCATTAAAAATACAGTAAATATGCATTGTTAGTTTTAATAAAGAGAAACGCCAGAGTGCGTAATTATGTACCCTATCTAAATTTCATCACGTAAACAAACCTGGAAATTGGCATTTTCGTTAGCAAAGTCTGCGAGTCCCTCCAGAACAAACTTGATGCGTTGACCATTTTTGTTAACATAAACGAAAGTGGTATTTGACACTGCAGTTTTAACGGATTTTTGCCAGTCAGAATTTAGGTCAATATTAAGATTGGAAACTGGATGTTTTGCATTGAAAGTCAATGCAAAGCCGTTATTACTGTTGGATTCTGAAGACAATCCTCGCAACACAGTACCGAACATCAACTTATCTCGAGGATGTAGTGAATATTGAAGATTCAGCCGGCCTTTGAACAAATCACTGCCATGCCCCAACATGACATCAGAATTCATTTCAACATCCTGCAACACAAATGATAAAAAAATTGGAAACTAATTCCTGTAGTTCCTGTACATGGAATTAAGTTGCCAAGTTTAATACCGCCTGTCGATCCCCAGTGTGCAATCCTAAATTTATTTCGCTAAAAAAATTTGGTAAGGTTTATCCAGCTTTTGAAAAAGAAACATTGGTGATATTTTAAGAAACAAACACACATCAGAACGGTTTTTAAAATTAAAGCTTTGAAAAAACAAGATTTTTTTATTTTATGAAAAACGTAATTTCCTCCCTCTTTTTGGAAACAAAACTTACCCGAGATAATTTAGGATGATGAAGAACAAGCTTTAGTTTATGAGACTTTCCAAGCTGATTACTTGTGTCTTCATAGTCCATGTCGAGGCGAACATGTTTATCCTGATTTTTCGAAGCATCCCACTTCAGGTCCGCTGTCATTTGTGAAAACTTGGGCTTTCGCAAGATTTCAGCAACACATAAAATAATACGGCCTGGATGTTCCCAATGAAGGCCGATATCTTTGCGAACAACCGATTTTCCTTGTGGTTTGGTATGCATCCATATTTTATATGCAACCAGAGTAGATTTGTTCTCGCCCCAGCCAAGTGTTGTTGCATGAGTAAAATTTAATGGCAACTTTTGGTACATCGTTTCCAGATTAACCTGGTGTTTGGGATGAATCACACTGACATGGGCTTCGCGTCCAGACTCATGATAGAGTACATCGATGATGGCTCTTAAAGAATTTGCCTGCCTTTCCACCAAATCCCAAACTATGCTGGAATCAACAGTTAGAATGTTCGAGCGGCGCTTGTTGAGCACTGTAAGACCAAAAGGTTGCCATGGATTTTCCAATTCGATTGCAATGGTGCGATTGTTCCAAGCATCCTTTATTGTTGAAAGTAGTTTTACGTTGCCATTAAGCAAGGTTTGTCTGTTCACGTCAATATCAAAGCTACCAATAACTCCGCTTTGATCGCGAAAAAAAAATGCTTGACCATCCACTTGTTGTACTATGGAGAATGGCGTCGTAATGTTCAATGATCCATGCTTTGTGCCATTCTCCAGGGTTGTCCCTTGCACTTTTAAATCCGCCACCCGCTTGTCAGACCAATATAAAACCAGATGGCTATCCATAGCTCCTTTGCCAGAAGGAATGTTATTCCTGGCCTCCAGACCCACTTTGTTGATGTCCTTGAAAGGTGTATCGATAAACATTCTCCCATGGAAAAGCCTCCATTCACTGTAATTCCAACAACCTTCTCCTTCCCAAAGAGTTCCTTTCAGCAAATAGTCTGTGATGCAGTGGTGGGCCATATCATTTGGATTCAGGCAAAAGAACTTGAAATTGATTTGGCCACCATCTTTCGCCATCTTAGCATCGATGATCTTTTCTATTGGTAAGGGCAACCATTTTACATCTACCCCAGCATCCATAGTCATATCCATTCTACTATACCATAAGTCAATGCTGGTAATGGTTCCATCAAATGTAAAATTTGAGCCAGATGCTACATTTGTTAAATTCAAGGTATATGTGAGCAGTTCTTCAAAGCTTATCTTCTCGTAGCCTTCAAAAGGTGTGTCTATAAAGACACTGAAATCAAAAAACTTGTCAAGAACGTGCCTGGTGGATATAGTTGTACTGAATTTGTCATAGCCTTCAATAGGTGAAATGATATCAAGGTCAACTGCAACGTTGTCCCACTCGTCGCCTGTTTTCTTGGCTTGAATTTTCAACTGCCTTAACTCTTTAATGGGTGAACCAGCATCGATAAGGAAGGCCACGAGACCACTCGATATATCTCGATCGTAAGAAGTTTTTGCAAAGTAATGCCCTGATGGCAAAGTGAGTGATGATGATGCATAGAGACCTCTGATAGTCTCTGATACTTCTACCGTGATGTTATATTCTTTCCCATTGCTCAACAGTGGCGTGGAGCCTGCAAAAGCCAATGAGGCCAATACTGGTTCCTTTGCAGCCAAATTCAAAATTAAGAAATGTTTGATCACACCTGCTTCTTCGACCACCAAATCGGTGCTGATGACCAAATTTTCCTGAATATTTATATGAAGTTCAGCATCCAATGGTTCTCGTTTTCCCAAAAGGGGGGATGATACTTGACCTCTTAGAAAGGTTTCTGATAAAAGCTTTTGCAGTTTTCCAGACACTTCATGTCGTCCACTCCTAGTAGTTGCTGATCCAATGACTACATAGGCATTTGGCTTCACAGCTTGATAACTTGCATCAAAAGACGACATTTCCCATTCAGTGATTGCAGGATTTGCATTTGCCCTAATGGCAAAACCTGTATTGTTGGTTTCATATTGGACAGTCAGTGATGAAGATTGTGCAGGTGTGCTGACACGGAGATCGCCACGCGATACTGAACCTCTAAGAGATTTTAAAGCTCCTTCGGCAGTAACACGTTCCATTCCAGTAAAAGGTAATTCCATCACTACACTTGCGTCATAATTAAAACCTTTTTTCTGACGAATATTGCCACTGAAAGAACCTTTTGGGAATTGTGAAAATGGGGATTCTGCAGACACGTGGATATCCGTTCGTTTGCCTTGCGTTTTTACTGCGGTTTGAATTTTCAGGGTTTTACCCCGATAAACATATTCGATGTTGGCTGTGGCATTCCGCAGATTTGGAACAGATTTCACGAACAAAATAACTGATATATGTGGCACTGACGGTGAGGTGGATTTTACGCTGATGACGAAGTCTAGAACTGTCTGAGGATCCTGGCCTATATAGAAGGTAGCATCCACAATGTCAGCTCTATTCCAGCGTGCTGATATTTCGAACATTAAACGTGAGTTAAGTTCCTTGGAAATCTTAATAACCCCATCCGCATTGCGAAGCCATTGCAAGGGAGTTATTACAGTAGTGGTTATAGTAGTCACTGCGTTTTTGTACGGTTGAAGTCCAATGGAAACAGCTATTATCTTTTTGTTGTCCCACATTAATTTCACATTCACGCCTCTGATTCCAGATTTCTTCCAAGCCCCTGAGGTGTTAAGATTAATAGTGCCTATTAACGAGGTGGGCGTTTCAACGACTAGTCCAGCAAGAAATGAATCTGGATCAAATGTCCCACTGCCAGCTAGGTTCAATTTCCACATCTCCTTTTGCACGAAAAACGAAGCATGCTTCTCAGGTGCCCAAACGTTGTAATGGCCATCGAGCTTAAAAATTCTGTAGCCTTCTTTCGGGGTAGCTATGTCAAGGCGCAATCTAGGTGCCAGAAAATCAATTCCAATTTCGCCATTAACTTCCAGCTTGCTCGCCTCTCTCCACAGAGTCGACAGATTAAAGTTCAAGTTGGTGTCTGATATCCTATACATACCAGCCAAAGCCATGTGTTCATAATTTGGAATTTGCGTGTTGGCGGTCAAATGCCAAATTTTGCTACCTGGAAAGCTTCGCAAGTAGCCGGTCAATTGTAGCACTCTGGATTTAGGCAGCATGGTTTGGAAAACGATTTTTGGGTGATATTCGTTCCCTTTATCAACGTGGTCCAACACAATTTCCATTTGATTAGGCAGCCAGATACTCGAATCAAGTTTCAACAATGCATCGATTTTCCTCTTTCCTTCGCCTGTCGTTGAGTGTTTTATGTATACTGAAGTTCTTAGAAGCTTATCATGAAGCACTTGCAGTTCCACTTCGTTTTTAATGAGTCCATGTGCCCAAGATTGGTTGACAGTCAACTGGACATGCTCGAGATTGTCAAAAGGCAGGCTGAGAGTCAAGTTATCCATGAAATTGAATTTATCGAGCAAAGTCAAGCTGTGATCCATATACAACTTCAGCTCGTTCCACGTTCCTTGAAGATTTGTACAGAACAGCGAATTTCCCGTTCGCCCATGGGTTGCATTTAAGTGAATATGGGGCAGAACAGCTAATGGACTATCTAGCCGGAACCGAATATCCAAATTACGAGATGTTTGTGCATCAAAACTCCAGCGACCTTCCAAAATAAGCCCGCTTTCACTATTGCTACGTTTGCCTGTTAGCTTAGTCATTATGGAAGTAGTAGTTATATGGTTCATTACTATCAGCGTTGCATTTTCCAGTCCTTTCACAGGCGTTACGATTGTCACATCCATTCCAAAATCTGTCAATGATGAAAAAGCACCAACGGCAGAAACATTGACAAGCGTGTCATTCCAGTTGCCACGAAGTACACTCTTAATTTCAAGACCTGTTCTAGAGTACAAGACTCCTGTGCCAAAACGTATTAAATTACTGACGACATCCAGACTGCCATTCAGTAACACGGAGTGGTCTGTGCGTTGGAGAGTGCCTTCTCCGCCAAGGAAGACCAGATCACCACCAGGGAGAATTCCTTTAACCTCAGTTTGGAAACCGTAGATATCGTGGGAATGCATTAAAGCCATTGTTAATTTATGAAAACCATCCAAAGGGGTGATGACAATCACATCCCCCCTTATTTTGTAGGATCTTTCATGGAAGCCAGAATAGCCGTTTAAAACAACAAAAACCTTTTCTTCGCCATTCCAATGCAAATGCACGAGGCTATTAATTTGATTGGGTTTGAGATCATGATCGACCACAAAATTTAAACTATTAAACGCGATGAATGGAGTTGTTACATTCAATTGAATCGTTGCTTTGTCATACTTGGTGTTTGGTTTGATAGCATAGGCATGTAGCTCGATCTGCTGATCAACGGCCCATTGCACCTTCAATATGGATTCGACTTCACTTGAGGCCAAATCGTGTTCCAAGTTGACCACTATATTTCTGAAGCCTTCTATAGGGGTGGTGACATTTACGGTAGCTTCCATGTATTGCTGATTGCCCGAACGCCAATATTTTCCTTGAGAAATAGTGCAGAATGGAGAGTGTTTATTCAATATCAAGGAACCAACGGATGTCCAGTTCAGACCATCATCGTGGTGGCTCACATTAACTAGGAGAGATTCCAATGTGGACAGGGGAGTTAATAAATCCAGCCCACCATTCACTTGACGTCGACCACGCACAGATGATACGTCAAGGTCCAAATCGACACAGAGTTTCTTAGAGCCGGCCCACTCAACCAAGATAAAAGTCTCCTGCTTATACGTTTCTGAAGACATAGTGCCATTGTGCATGTGGTTAAACTCAATACCTATGGTTCGATTGAGATAAATAAGCTTGAAAGTTGAGTGTCCGAACAGAATTCTCCTTTCATCGATAACGTTAAATATGATCTGCTGTGTTGGATCTCGATCTGCATCCCAAGACAGGGTTGTCGATAACTCAGAAATGTCATAGAAATGTTTCAAACGACCAGCTCCAATAACACGTCGGCCACTTGCAGACCGTACATCAAAATCCAATACTTTTTCCTTGCCTGCGTTCAGTTTGACTATACCATTAATGTCATGTGCTGGGTTACGGAATGAAAATTCACCATCATATTCCTTAGATTTAAGTTGCTTGTAATTTCCTTCCAATTGGTATTGTTCTCCTTTAACCAACCAGTCTGCTTTGAGCCGGCCCTGATCCTCCATCACAAATATGGAACCATCGCCAGTAAATTCAACATCCCCTGTGACATTTGCCCAAAGTCCTTGGTCCACTGCCTTTTCAGAGTTGTGATTCTTGTAGTCCAACAAGATATCCAAATTCCCAAATGGTCGATTCAAACATAACAAATGCGCTGAATATTCACGTGGTCTTTGTTCAGTTAATTCAAAAGAAATTCCATTCTTTTGACTGTTGGCATATACTAAAGAATGTCCTTTCACACTCCAATAAAGATCCGATTCGTCATGAACATATAATTCGAGTCCATATTTCTGATGCAAGCTACGCTGCAAATGGATCTTACTTAATAATTTGCGCAACTCATTCTTGTGATCGACTGAGAGCACAAAGTGTACATCTTTAGAAGGTATTTTCACTAAGAATGTGCCATTGAGAATGTGCTCATCGAGAGTACCTCTATAGGACAGAATTTGTTGAAAATGAGCCAGCTGTGCCTTTCTTCCATTCCCAGTGCTATCAACTTGCACAGTGTTTTCCACATGTCCATCAGCTAATTGAAAATTCCAGATGACAATAGAGTTGTATTCTGGAAGGATGGACGTATGAACATCAACAGTTGCACTAGCAACAGTCAGACTTCGACTACTGGGTGTTGAGTATTTCATTTTCATCGTTAGATCCAGGGTTTCCTTCTTGGGTTGACTAACCAAATGATACTCAAAATTTGTTCGAGATATTAGCCCCACTGTGGTACGATTTAGCGATCCCTTGACTGTTGCGTCCAGCATTGGAGATTTGAGCATTCCGTTGTAATGGATGTTGCCACTTCCTTCAACTTCTTTAGTTAATTCACCTTTTGAAAGACAAATGGGGTAGTAAACAACAAAACTATATATACATATATATATATTTTTTTTTCTGTTAAGTGTCTCTGCTGTTTTAAAAGTGCCCTGAGACATGAATCTCTAATCACTTATTAAACAGGGATTTCTAAAGCGAAAATTTCTCTGTATTCAACCAGAAATCTGGGTGCATGCTCACATTGAATATAAAAAAAAAGTCCTGCTGACTTATTTTTACATTTTTTTTGGCTTAAATTATTTGTCATTATTTCACATTTTCAGATTCATTGCTTCGTAAAATTATACACCATATTTCCAGAATTTAGCCCCAATCAAACAAATTTGTACCATTTTCTTAGATTTTGTTACTGGCATGTTTTATCATTTACTTCAAAAGAAAACGAAATTACATTTGTAAACATCCATAGTTAGTTTACCTTAAACGGTACCATGTGAATTCAAAAAATACTAATAACAGCAAGAACAGCATTTCATTTTTTTTTCAATAACTGACACAGAACATGATCTAAATCCACAAACCTCTAAAAATGATTGGTTTAATGGTGAAGTCCTGTATCGTGATATTAGCTGTGAGATAATGTGATTCACTGTAATGAATAGATCCATCCAAAGAAAAGATGACACGAGATGGCACCCGTATGACTATTTTGGGAAGATATTTAATGTGATCAATCTTGTTTTCTATTTCAATTTCTGATTGAAATGAAAATTCTTGATCGCCATCAACTATCACATCGGCATAAAGACCCTTGCGTGTGATATCATCATCATAATGACCTAAGAGCAATAAAATCATAAATATTTGTTGATTAAAAAGTAAGGGTGCAGATTTTACCAGACTTACCTTTAATAACTGCTTTCTTATAAGGTGACAGCAAGCTCAAATGCATGCTCTTGTTTTTTGGATTATCTCTGTAATCAATTGTCCATTCTCTGTCAACAGATGCTCGAGGGGTACGAAATGATAAGATAAATGAACGTGGGCCAGGTTTATTTGAATCTACTGAGTGCCCCTAAATTAAATCCAATATGAAGTTTTACACGAATTACTCATTTATTTCGGCGTTGTCCGGTTCATTCATGGAATAATGAATAGAAACAATGCATAAAACTTACTCTGTCTTTTACATACTCAAAATGGTACGTATTGAGCAACACATCAGTTTTTTTTATCCAAAATGAAATACGTGAGGGCCCAGTTAGAGGAAAATATGGAGAGTTTGATCTTTGAGATGCATTGTGATATTTTAATTCCGCACAAAATTCCACTCCCAAAGGCTTTGATGTTGCCGCAGTTGAGCAATGTTTGACATCAGTGCTGTCAAATTTAGTGTTTCTTAAAGGCCTGGCTTTTCCCCAGTGATTTAAAACTAAATTTGTCCTAAATTGAAATAAACAAGATAAATTCTGATTAAACGAATTGATAGTTTTTATGAAAATTATAAATTGTAAAAGGAATATAATCTTACGAGGCATGCAAGAAATCCATTTTATCTTTTAGTAAGTTGAAGTGAACTTTCACGTGACCCCTTTCGTTAATCACAAATTTACCATCAAGCTGTGTGGAAGTGTGAAGATCAGCATCTATCAAGACGCCTGATTTACCAACATAGCCATCCATGATCATGGATCCCATCACTGATATACCAGCACTGCAAAATATACAAATATGCAAAACGATTTTTTGATGTTATGAAAATTTTACCAATTAGTTGCAAAGCTAAAAAGGGGCATTTAGCATTTTTTAAAAATATTTAAATGCCCATTCCTCAGGCAGGTTTCAAATTAAGCTTAATTATTTTAGTCTTAATAACTACTGGCTAAGATCCAATTCTCAATCTTATTTGGAAGTCTTTAGGCTATGAATCATTTATAAAACACTTAGCAAGTTTACACATACTGACCTCGGTCTTATCTGACCATCAATATCAAAAATTCCATCAGGAAACTTTCGAATATCCAATCTGCCACCAACTTTAATGTGAGCATTTGCTGTGGCATTTAATGAAAGTCCTAATGGTAATCCAGCTAGTGTTGGCACAACAAACGACATGTCCATGATAATTGCATTTTTTGCAATTTCAAATGAATTATCCTTTGCTAGGTACAGTAAAAAGTCGGCATAAGTGCTATGGGACCAGTGCTGAACCAGGCTTTGAATTTGGTCACTTTTAGCATGGTTGTACCACACTTCTTGTCCAAAGATTTTCATTGAAAGAGTGCCATCTGGAGGAGATGAAGACAGAGTTTTCATATTTGACTTTACCTACAGGTTATTATAGTAAAGAAAATTTTCAATCAGTACAGTTAAAAAAATGTGTGCCAATAAAGAAATAGCTTCAATGCTTGATTTACTAATTAAAATTAAAAAAAAAACTTGCAGTTTTTGTAATTTGCTGAATTCTTGTATCAGCAGGGAGTTCTGGAAGCTTATCGGCTTGTCCATTGGAATTGAGTTTGACTTCTGAGTGAGGTTCAGGTCGAAAAAAAGCTTCTGCTAAATGATCAAACCCTTCCATGCGACCGTTAATCTATCATAAAATTGATTGAATCATACTTAATTTCAACTGTAAACACTATCCTGGTGCAAGGTGAATGCTAGCTAGATTTATAAATGACATATACGGGTGGAACAGATCAGAAGAAACAATCGAAACTCAGTGCATAATGACAAATAAATCAAAAACGGCTGTATGGACTGGAATAATGTATTAGGGTCCTATAACCTAAACTGTGAGGGCTTAAAGTTATTCATAACCCCACTGCCTAGCAGCCTAGGGTTAGAAGGCAGTTTCCTAGGTTCACTTTCCTGCATATTCCGAGTGTCAAGCAGGGAAGCATTTGGGTAAATGTTTGATTGCCTGTATCTCCCGTCTTTTTTGTCCAAATTTCGTTCTGTTTGTTGTGCTATCCCTGTTTCCCCATCCTCTACAGGTCTCCAATTCGCATGTTTACTGTATAGTGCGTACTTAAAAAGTTAGCATTCGAATGACCTTGACAATGTGTGTGAAGCTCAGCAGGGTTACGAATAATTTTAGCCTTCACAATTTAGGTTCCATACAGCCGTTTTTGATTTATTTGTCATTATGTACAGAGATTCTGTTGTTTCCTCTGATCTGTTCCACCCGGTACATGTATATCACATTAAGATGTGTAGTATTTTTTTTTATTAAAAAAAAGTAGTGCCTTGTGATTTCGTAAGTATAATCCCTTTTATAAATAACAATTACTTGGAAACTATTTTTCCGGCAATGTACATTAAGTTTCCGCCATTCGCCTTTCCTTCACGTCTTTAACAAATTAAGATGTTTTCCATGGTAATTAATTTTTTAAAATTAAAAACAAAGAAAAGAAATTAAACAAATTATATAAAAGATGACACAGATGTAACCGTTGTTGTAGTTCTATATTGGAAGAAAAAAATAGTTTCCAAGAAGTACATGTAAGTGAAAAGATTTTCCTTTCTTAGTAGATTTTCTCCAATCAGACTGACTATATTATTTATATCAGAGGTTCCTTTAGAAATCTCTTGCATTGGCACTCTCAATTATCAGTTTATTTTAAAGTTGTGTTGCACAAAAATTGACGATGATCCTTACCTCTACTAAATTAATTGACTGTCCAAAAAGATCAACTGACAGGTTTAACATAGCAGATCGCGGAATGAAGGATGTTGGGGAATAAACAAGATGAGTTTCCAAATGACCTCCAAAATTGAGTGTCTCTGAGAAGATGGATTTCTCAAAGGCCTTACTAAACCTTCGAAGGTCTTGCGCATATTTCATTTGAAGCTCAGAATCCTCCAAAATTGCTCGAATTTTGACCTTACAAGGATCTGCACTTTTTTTAATGGAGCTTAAGTGTGACCACACGAAAGAATTAACTGCAATGTTTAGAACCCTGGTTACAATAGTGCATCGTACAGTATATTAATTAGTTTTGAACAAGTCGAAATGAATCCAAATTTCATGGCATACCTTGATTAATAGTTTCTGAATTCAAAGTCTCCCAAATACTTTGGAAGTTGCCATGAGCAGGGCATCTCATCACTCCCAGATAAGCAGCTATACGGATTTCACTGTCCTCATTCATGTTTGCAAATATACGCAATAAGTGCGTTCGCTAAAATGAGCAAAAAGAAAAACTTCAGTTATAAGAAGGTCCATATCACACTCAATAGGAGTACTCAGACAGAAGTATTTCACACTTTTAGCAGTCAGGAAGTCACATGTGAAAAATTGACATATGTGGTTTAAAAAATTCCTTCAAAACTGGTTTTAAACCAATTAATTCCTTCCTTTCACACTCGTGACCTCAAGATAGACAAAAGTGCCATGTGTAAAGCTTCTGTCCTAGTACCCCAAATGTAGCTAAACTTTAAACAATAGGATTGAGTCGTTTCAATAAAAATAATACACAAGTGTGTAGTTTTCAAATTTGAAATCAAATAGTATTCCATCAAGAAATTTAATTTTAGTCATTTGCATTAGGAATTTGTCAACTTTGGTAAAATCACATTTTTTAAATGAAGGAAAATGTGACTTTTGCAACCTATAGAAAATTACTTTTTTTTTAAGCGGACACGTTTATCTGTTCATAAACGACTTACCTGAACCTCACAAGATAATCTGCGATATGCATTAATTGCTGTGATGCGAACAATAAGTGGTCGATCAAACATTGAACACTTTTCCAGTATATCGTAAGATGACCATTTGCCTATGTTTCCAAGAGCTTTTAAAGTTACAACAATCTGAATAATAAAAAATAAACCAGAGCATAAAAGCGCTATAAAAAGCACAACGAAATGTTTTTGGGACATTTGTTATCATGGTGAAAACTAACATTGTCTGATTCATCTGGGTTTTTCGGATTGCAATCTTTTCCCAAATGCTGCTTAATAAGATTAATCAGTGACCGAACTTCCTCAGTTTCTTCGCAATTTAGATTGCTTTTGCAATAAGAATTGGCTAAAGCTGTTATGCTTAGCATTGCTTTATGTTTGCTAGTTGTTTTCAAAGATGGCAATGTCAGTAGTTGCTGAGAAAATAAATTTGTAAAACTTTAAAACGCAGAAAAATCTTTCCATTAGCAATTTGAGATACTGCATAATACTGGATTAGACTTGATAAACATTAAGAATTACCATAAATGATGTTAAAATTTGAATTGTTGGTCGAGGATGAAATGCAAGTTGCTCCAACCAAGAGTTGATTTCAACATCTTGCAGAACACCTTCCATTATAAGATTCTTCATAAAATCAATTGAATGAGAGTTGCCAATCAATGGTAAGGCGTCTCGAATATATTTCCTAATAAAAAATCAGCTAAGAATTACACAAAACACAAAATTCCATAATAATTGTCAAGAAACGGTTGTCCTCTTGGCAGTAATGATTGTTATAAGTAATATTAAAAATAACTGAACAATTTCATGAGATCAAAATAGTAAAAGCAGATGGAAAATGACAGCCACGTAGCATCTAATAATTGATTAAATCGTTTAGTTTCTTTTACTCACCTTCCTTTATTGGAATAATCACAAATTCGGTCAGCATTCTTCAATATTTCCTTCAATTGTGAATAACTGAGAAGCTGGAGACTTTTGACCAACCTCCAGAATTGGCGTGGTGCACTGACACTAATAGCCTCTTTTGAGTCGTGACATAGCTGAAATAGGGCCATTTCTGCCTCATGTAGAGCATCATTAAAATTCTTCTGACTTTTCCCAAGATTAGGGCCAAAATCGTGATCGAACAACAAAGTGGTTTTCACCAGAAATTCAGCAGAACCTACATCAATTAAGAAAGTCGACCTTAATTTTATTTACATGACTACATATTAAGATGTAAGCACTAGCCAAATACTAATTAAATAATTTCAGAACCTTTTTCCTTGTGCATAACAGGCCTGTGGATTTCATCCATCAAAACAAGAGACTGTTTAGTCATTGTCATAGCTCCACTGTCCCCGTTGGAAAAAGGGCGTAAAATATGTCGCTCGTCACATAAAACTCTGCTTATAACGCGCTCGTCGAAATGCTGGACGCATTTATATGTACTGCTTAAAACGGAATTTATTTGTCCACCCTAAATCAACGCAAAATTGAAGACTTCATCAACATTTTTTTAAAAAAAGTTCAACTTTGTATGAATTAGTGTCAATAGGCATATTTTGCAAATCTAAGTAAGCCTTATTAAAATCTCTAGTAGAATATGAAATTAAAAAACTCACAGCAAAACTTAAAACATAACTTGTTTAACACATCATGCATGTAGCTAGAAATATGCTTTATAAACCGACCTCTGGTGATAAATAAGGTGATGATTGAATAGCAGACAAGAAAATACTCCGTTCATTGCATTTATCCAAATCTTTAGTCTTTGTTGCTGACATTGTCATCCAGTGAAAATCTAATATGTAATTCGTTGGGCAGCTACCTTGAATATCCCTCTAAACACATTAAATTACTACTAATTACGAGAAATATCTTATTACATTACAGCAATGTAAATTTGTCAAGCACTACCTCCATCAGCCGGGTACCACCAACGGAATTTGGATTAGCTCTATTTTGCAATGTGGATATAATGGCCCTCTTGATGTTAAGCACCCATGGCTCTTCAGTTGGTTCAGCACACAAAATGTCGATGGCACCATCTTCAAATGAAAACCGCAGTGTCCATTTTTCCAAAGCTTCCTTGAATTGTTGGTGCCCTGTCGCAAATTCACTCGGGACTGGATTGTCCACATCTCTGTTACGGAGATTGACATTTCGGAGCTGGATCATAAATCAATTAATGCAATAGTCAAATGTTGCAGCGTTGTAGCCCCGTATTTAATCTATTTCAGACTCCAGAGGTGATCTGAATATTCATTATACATGTATATCAATAGGAAGCGTACCTTTATTGAGAATTCACAAGATGAAAAGGCGTGAATTTCAGTTTGGGCTTCAATAAAGATGCTAGTAAAATCTTCAGTGTCTCCCGAAATTGTTGTCACAACGTTGGCTTCATAGTTATAGATGTAGGAATATCCAGGCTCGTAAGCAAATTTGTCACCATCTTAAAATTTATGAAACATGAAAAGATCAACGATTTTATAAGTAAATGATGCATTATTTTGACTCAACTAATGTCGGATCCACCCTAATCCAAATTCTGCTTGGTATAGCAGAGAAATGCAGACTGTAAGACTGGCGACTTTTTATTCAATAAGCTCGTATTTTTATTTTTTGATTTTACATTAGCTAAAACTTAACGGTACCGTATATACAGTACAAGTACAATACACAGCGATAATCAGCTCCAATTTATGGGACTAAAATCGCATGTAAATTGAACATTTGCTTAATACCATATGAAGCATCTCTAGAGCAATTGATTTAGATACTCATATATAACTGAGCAGATACACTTTATTTAACATTTACATTCAATTGTTATTTCTCTTCACAACGGTGCCAAGTGCTACAATTATGTATCAAGATATTCATTTAAAAAAAAACCACATACGTTTAACCTTAAAGCACAAATTAACATACATAATTTATTTTGAAAACTGGATTTGAATTATTAGAAACCAGAAACTCTTTTGCAATCACACTATCAATTTGTATACATGTTGAAACATCATATGCTTACAGTTTGCAATCACTGCTGCTTTTTGATAACAACAATATTGAATTTCTTACCAGGACATTTGGCAGGAGCACACGTTTTAACAAACGACGGAGCTGAAAAAGACAGGAGAGCCATTTTTAATAGTGAAACTGCTCAAATTTCTCGTAGTTTTCGGTATCAATAATTTTCAAAAATCTTTCTCATCGCAAAACAGCTTATTTTACCATATCATGATTAATGATAAAGCAACAAATACAATATATTGAAGGAATAATCGGACCCACATATATCGGGAATTCATAATAAATGTACATGTATTATTAAAAAGATATCTAGAAAATTTAAAAAAAATTGCAATCAATTGTAAAAAATTTGAAGTACAGATACTTTGTCACCAGCGCAAGAATATGCATTTACTGTATCTTTGATAGTATTTATTTTAATCTTAATAGATTTATAATACATGTAACATACCCGCAAAAGCTCCTGTAATAAAGCCTACAAAAGAAATGCACAGCAACAGTTTGAGAGTAGTTGTGGCCATGTCCTGTATGCAAAATGGTCTCCCAAAAATGTTATTTTGTTTTACGTTTCATCAATGAACCAAGGCTTATTGAACCTCCTTAATGAAACATGATCACAAAAGATGGTGGGGACGTTAAAACTGACCATTCATGGTCAAATTCGAAGAAATCAGTGAACTTCAGACACTATTAATTATCGCCAGCTTTTCTTATCTGAATTGAAAACACGCGTTGTCGCCGTTATAAAATTGGTCAAAGTTTCTTCGCGAAAATATTCGAGAGAAATTTCAAGTTAATTCAAAGTCTAAAACTATACTGTACAGTGTATATGATATCTGAACTGCAGAGGGGAGTTGTATAGGAGCTCAAAACGACTATAATATTAATAGAGACTGTTTCATTGCGCCAATCGCATGTTGGATCTGCTCTTTTAGGGTTGTCAAACTTTAATTAATGAAATAATGTTTTGGGATCCTTGCCCCGGGCATCTACTGTATATTGAATCTTCACGTTTCAAATCTGACCAGAAGAACAATTAAGTTGAACAGAAGAGCATCAATTTCATTTTAAATACAGTATGCTAAGGTGATATAAAAACGCAAAAAAATGGCAGTCAATGTGGTAAGTTCATATATACACCTTGTACAATGTACATGTAGTTTCATGCAGGTAAATTTGAAGGACACAGTAAATTTGCATAGAGAAATTGAAAATCATATCATCGTAAGCAAGAAATACTTTTTATTTTCAGTTAGTGTCCACTATTTTTCTTGTTTCAACCAGATATTTTGAAAAGGCTTGTATGTCAGATATGAAATAGGCTATAAACTAAAATATAAAAAAATTTGAATGGAGATATTCTGTCGTCCGAAGAGCATTATTCTGTAAACATACATGTAAATCCTTGCGACTGCTAGTTCAATGTACGTACAAAAGCGGTAGTATTTATTCTAGTGATCTCCTCCCTAAATGCATGCAGGGCTTTTATTAAATCAGTTGCATCCGGTACGGGTGCTGGGTAGAGTTATGACACAGCGGCGGCATTATCTGTAATACATGTATTGTAACTTGTGAGCGTCAACATACATGTATCTTGCAAATAAAACATATTGCCTATCCGCCCATGTAAAAAAATTCAAAAGTCATAAGTTAGTAATAATATATGGAGTCATAAAAGAATTTCAAAAAGGTTGAAAATTCCTGATTAACCCCATATTTCACAACCATTATTTTTTTTACAATAACAGCCAGTTATTCAGTCTGCTGACTAGACAACGCACCATATCGATCGCAATGAAGGCAACGATGATAAAAATGATTCCTCGGCGCCAAATTTGTATATAAATTTAGCATGCAATTTTAAATATATTTAAATTATGAATGCAGTGACAGATAAGATATGTCGCATCTTATTGTGATATTAATTTCTGATGTCCAATCACGTTACGTTTATTAAACTTTGATGATGTTTAGAATTACTGCCTTCACCTATCTATGGGAATTTTACAACTGCAGATTGAATTTCAAGAATAGGCAATCATATGAGGTGTGTTGATGAACACAACAAAATTGAAATATGGAGAATTGCACTTATCGGCCAGACGCATTGTATGAAAGGCTTTCGAAACATTTGGGTGAGCGAAGAGTTTTAATAGTCAATTCAAAGCGCAAATATTGTACATTGAGACAAAATTTGTAGGACAAAATTGTGGACAAAAAATTGTCCACTGTGATATGCAATGTCTGATAATGATATTTCACAGATATTGTATATTTGGCAATGTATATACATGTGTATATATGATTAGAATGAAAGGAAATTTATACTTAAAACCACTTAAAGTGTGGTGTGTCATAAGTACTTCGTAAAAAAAAAATAACCAATGCTAAGGTAAAGCGGTGGGAGATTCGCCAACTGCCTTTAATGGCGTTATGTTTATTGGAAAATGGCCAAAATTATTAACATAGGAGGCCAGAAGGAAATGTAAAATCCCTTTTGGAAACGCACCACAATTAACGTTTCCTTTACATTGGGATAGGTTCTATAGAAAGCTATAGGAGGCTCCACATAAATAAATGTGTCAATAAACTAGCTTAGGAATAGCTTACAAAGCAATGCCAACAATATATGGCGTATCTTCGTCCAAAATATTCTTTTGAGAGCGTCCGGTCGATAGGCTAACCTTGATGAAAAGCGATAGTGGGATACTGTCATGGTATTCTGTGGGGGATTTTGTTGGAAACAAGTCAGCAGTTACATGCATGCTAATGAGTTTCGTTGAATTATGAAAGTGGCAATATTAGCACCTGAGCTCTGCGTTTGTCACTTCAGGGTATAACAGCTTGCAAGTGGAACACATTATCAACGTATTATTGTGAGCTCGTTAAGGTACTCCAGCCATTTGTGTAGCCTTGTATTCATAGAAAATTGGTGTCGCCATTATGTGTTTAAACAATAAGTAGATTATCAATAATAGATCGCTTTTACAAAATATTTACAAATGAATGAGAAGTGAATGAAACGTGTCAACCAACGTCATGGACAACTCGACTTCCCAAACCAATTTGGAGCTAACCATTCGAAATAACCACAGAAATTTAAGTCATAACGAAAATGGGAGAAATAGCGGTAAGATTGCAGTTTTTATTCTTATATGCGATTTAAGCAACATCGATCAGTCCATGTGAGATCCTTAATTTACTTTCATGCAACAGTAATTTACCATCCACTTCTTCGTTTTTAAGTCATGATGGCAATTAATGTTTTCTCTAAACATATTCTAATATACACACAGCAGTCATTTACACAAATTTATAATTGGATGTAGGCTTAAATTGTTGTCGGTATAGTAGAAGTTTTATGGCGCAAAAGCATCACGGGCCATAGAGCGCCCACCCGGGGGCACAATTGGGTGTAGCTACTACAAAATAGTAATGCACCAGTCCATACTTAAAATAGCAAAAAGATTTCGTTCGCACCATTTGTCTTTTTCCAAAACAAATTAATAGCATCACACAAACGAATACATGATCAAATTAATAATAATAATAAAATGTGTCAGCAACTCATAAAAACAGAACTTGTTAAGAAATAATGTTACGCCAAAATCTCAAACTTCTAACAATAATTTTATAAATAATTAGGTACCGTAAAAACTGAATTAAGCGCCGTACCCGCAATACGCGCCTACCTCAATTAATC
>JAQGAO010001759.1:0-22705 GCA_034697705.1 Ommatoiulus sabulosus | reverse complement strand
TTAATAATTATTTTTTTGTAATAAATATTCTTATTTATTTTTCAATATTTCAATTTTTTTTGCATTGACCTGAAAACACTGCATTATTCGTGCATACACCTGATGACATGCAGTACAACACTAATTTATGCATCGAAAAATATCAACCGGAATTTCAAAACGGAAATGTGTTAATCTGAGAAATTTTGGATATACTGATGATCAATACCAGCTCAATTTTCGAACGCATTTCTGGGTTTAATATTGGTGCTGGAAATGCAATTTTTGTTAATTCAAATGAAGCAATTGTGCTCGTTAATTTTTTTAATGGTCGCTTTGTGAACTTGCCTGCAACGTGCATGCATGCAAAAATTAACGAATATAATCTATTCCTTATATTCTCCTTGTAAATTTAAAAAAAATTGCATTGCTAGTGTTAAGATTTAATGATTCAGAATGCTTTTGAAAAATATCGACAAAACTCATGATGGTAGACCCGCTGAAGTACGAATGAGCAATACGTAACCAAGGGAAAAAAAAACTAAATTAACATTTGTACACTTTTTCCCGAGTTATTGTGTTTTTTTTTTAGATTTATTCCCGCATCGTCAAAGCGGATCATAAGTAAACAATTACACTGGTGCTTATGAAAATCTTAGACGATCTCTCGCTTAAATTACACTCAAATTTGTCAGTTTCAAATTGCCACATATAGGTATTTTTCTTTGTTCAGTGCATAAGTTAAAATATACAGTATTCTTGTCGTCAATACAATTAAACGTTTTCTGCGACATTCAAGCATACTAGTGTATTTCAAGTACCGGTAAAAATATTAGGCTCGTATTTCATATTGCTAGTACAATATGGTGCGCTGAGAACATTAAGGGTATTCAGACAGAAGCTTTACCAATGGCATTTTTGGCAGTCGTTAAGTCACTTCTGCAAAAAGAATGTACTGATTTAAAAGCAGCGATAACATTTTAATAATAGGAACAAAGACATGACCAAAAACGTTTTGACGAAAAACGATGTTTCGCCACCGCTGTATAGCGATAACATTTTGTGATTTTTTAAATTAGCGTATCGGTTTTCCACACGTGACTTCACGACTGCGGGCATTGACAGGTATATTTTAAATTTATCCGGTTTTGCCGCGTTTTGTGACTGACAATTGCACAGCCAGAGGACGCCACGATTCGTTCTACCAAAGATCCATTAAACTCATCTTGCCAGCAGTCGACCAATGACGATGACTGTTATTTTACCGTTAGATGGCAGAACAACCCGGTAATTTCAAATTTGCTACAGAATGGCGCCAATGAATAAATCAGTAACCGCGCCAAAGTATTTCCTGGATTACACGGGACGAAATAAATATTTAACTTTATCGTATAGTCATTGAACGATACGGACGATGCAAATCGAGCGATGCCAACATTTTTTTTCGCTGATTAAAAGCGTTTTCTGCAGTGCGAGCTAAGGAGTTAGGTTATTTAATGAGTACCATGTAATTCATTGATAAATAATGCAAGCTTGATTTTGGTCTTTGATATGAACTCATTATGTGATAAAATTTATTTTGGCTATCGTAGAGCATGAACAATTGGTAAACACCAGCTTTTTAATATTTCATTAAGTAGAGCATAATTTAAATAAGAATAATAATATCGCACTTTTATTCATTCTCATCTTGAAACTGACAAATTTGAATGTGGATGAGTTTCTGTGAAACAGCTATAAACATTTTTGCGTTTTTTATTGTTTATTTTATGTCCTTTTTACTCACATCATTCTTATCTGTGATATGTTTCGCAAATAACAATCTACTGTACCTACAATCGGTGTTGTATGCCAATTTCACCAGGCTGTTAGCTCCCCTAGCGGGAGCATTGACTTCGCTCGAGCGTCTGAAGGCGCTCCAACAGCGGCCGGTTTTATTTTGCTTACGAGGCTGCGTTCGAATAGGACGGCATCGACCCCTGTGAGACGCTCGTACGAACTCCTTGCTACGTCATTCCTTTGCATTCACAATCGCGTCGGAAAATCTTATTATCGTAAGTATTCTTCCACGTGGATTTATCTATTTCGTAACTAAGATTTCGTCGCGAGTGCACAAATTCAGCGTAACGCGAGAAAAAGTAACGAAATCGGCGTTTGCAGTTGTGCCCTGCCCATTTTAAAAAGACACCGCCTTGGACGCCATCTTGTATTTCATGAATTCCATTATATGGACACGAGAAACGGATAAGTAATAATTGTCGCGAAACGTCGGGGTGTCGATCGGACTGCGGTTAAAGATAGATCGAACCAAGGCGGTGCGACGTCTGTTTCTTTGTTTGTGCCAGGGTGCGGCAGACAAGTAAGTTAAATGCTTTTCGTGGCGCGTGCATGGTGACGTTTAAGCTTGCCGCAAATTCAGTATGGAAAATTGACATTTAAGTTGAACTCGGTACACCTGTCTTGCGTGTAGACGAGGCACGGAAAGGTTAAGGCCAAGTACGCTGTGTTGCCATTTGTAATTCCGCCTTGGACGCAGAGACACGAGGAAGCTTGGAAGTGGCTTTGCGATGTCTCGACCACGTTATTGGATTAACATTCATTCCAGACTTGTTCATTCATACCTGGCATTAACGTGGTTTTATAATGCACGCCTTGATTACCTTACCTCCGTTTCGCTGCATATCTCTGTGCTAGAGCTGCGGGGCGTGTTCGCCATGTGGAATGCTTAGGAATTCCATGTGTCCCTAGAGAGCGCCAAAAACCAGGATAACATCTCAACGGGTGAACCGTGAAACTTTATAGCAGTGAACGAACGAGCACAAGCTCTTTCGTTCGGTTTGTTTGCGTCTTCTTGATGGTCAGATTACTGTACAATGAACTCAATTCATTAGCTTGTTTTTAAAGTAGAGCCCTAACATTTTCATCATTAGTTTATTGATACATGTAGTAGCATGATGTAGATCCATTATAGCAGCGTTGCATATTCTGTAAAAGTCGCATGCACTTATTAAAACTTCCTCCAAGCAAACTCGAGAGAATCTCCAAATGTGCGTCCCCGATTTTAATGCAAACCTGAAATTGAAAAGTTTACACTATTTTCCTATGGAAGAGAAAAAAACACGTTTGAAAAAGTATCCACTGGTTGTAAACAAACTTCACAAATTCAAAACAGGTGTCGTGCTCAATGCACCACCTAGATTAAGCCCCACAATGAGTGCTTGCACCTTACCGTGATTATTTACTAGTCGATTGTTATCAAGATTTGTGTTACTGATCACCTAATATTTGAATTGAAAAAATAAAACCTTGCGCAGTTTACTGTACTCACTTTCGTAATAACGAGGGAATTGGGGTTGAATTTATCGAGTCTGGAAATGTTTGCTTTTGCTGCATCATTAAAATTCTTTATTAGCAAGAACAAGTTTTTATTTCCTTATGAAATTTATCCTGACCCATACTAGTAACGCTGACTTGACTTTGTTGAAATTATGGTTACCTGTTTGGCGTTTGTACATGTGTAATCCTTTGCTAAATGCCAACAGAGTAGATTTAAATGAACCCTTGCGTGATTCAACTAGATGGAGTCAGAGGGCGTTTTTATATATACATATCTCAGTCAGGTGTCTACAGGCCACTGAGGTCAGCACCATTGCTTGCTAAAAGTACATTTTGGTTATTCGGAATCCTGTTTTTGGCAGTTTGTTTAGCAAAATAGTAATTTCTCCAAATAAATCACTGCTCACTTAACGGCATTGAGTAGCCAACGCAATGCATACTTATTAATTTGAATAAAAGTGGGTCCAAGAAATGAATTAATTGTATTGTGGCCATTCAACGATTTCTGTTTCTCGCAGCATGCCTCAAAAAGTGAATGTACCAAAACACAATGTAAATCTTTATGCATATGTGAAGTGAATTGTTAAACATTCATCTCAAATGTCAGTACAGTGTACTATGCTAAACTACTTTCCATCCCTTATTAAGGGTACTCAGAGAGGTGTTAAATTGTGCTCGATTTGGGTACAGTTCCGAGGATCGCCGCAGAGATCAATGTTTGCTCCGTCGTTTGATTTGTCGATTCGAAGAATCAGAATGAGCCTCGGCAATTCGTTATACCAATGAAAATTCAGTATTTGATTACGTGGCTTGGCTCTTCAAAATAAATGTCGCATATTTGTCATAATCGCTGATTAACGCCTCTCTGATTACCCTTATTGTAACTGGTTCTTATAGTTTTAATTTAGACACTTATAAATCTAAGGCAAAAGTTCAATTGTGTACTAAAATTGGCAACAAGAATTTTAATCTTGACTGCCCTATAAATTCGTTTTATGACCAAATAATGTGTGCAGACTAGTGAATAACGAAGTCATAACGAAGAAGAATACTATTTTTTTTTAATTCTTGCAAAACGTGACGAAAGAAGAGCTACTATAATACGTGCCTGTTCGGACTCGATTGAAGTCCCATTTTTTTGTGGATATTTTTTTTTTAAATTCTTTCCATAATCTTCGCAAAAGTTGGCGATGTAATAGACTGTTAACCAAGTGTCACTAAGCATAAGGGAATCCTTTCCATATCCTTCCAGATAAACTGTAGTACATGCAGTTTCTTTCGCTTGTTTTGGTTGTAGGGTGAAGCTGTTGATTGTAAATATCACCCCAATTCAGTTTCCGCCTATAAAGTCCGCTGTACTGATTTAACTGCACGTGTTCGTGTGCCAACTATTAAACAGATCGTTTATTTGCTACGGCATAATTGCATAATTAACTCCCCATTTTCATCGCGTTAAAACTGTAATAAATCTAAAAGGAATGAATTGAACGCTTCCCTTAAAGAGCTTATCACGAGTGTTTAATTCTAGCACGTGGCCATTTCTAGGATTTTTGATTTTCATATATAGTTTATCCTTGGAAAGCAGCCTGGACGCCGCCGAAGTGTCGTACAGGTTTTGCATCTATCTTCCGGATTTTAAAAGGTGGAAAGTTCAATCTATCTCGCTCGGGTCTCTGGCGTGAGCTTTGATTATGTAGGTCTTTACGGTGGAGGTTTTCACGTCTCGAACATTTTGGAAATCACGTGATTGGCTAAAGTGGCGAAGGTGCGACTATTTTAAGATGTGCAGCTTTTCTGAATGCGGCGTTCATCGAATTAGGCCCGAGGGCGAGCACGTTGGTCGTAAAGCATACCAGGTCCCTCTCGTTCACCTTGGAGCATAATCACGGTCAGGCCATGCCGAAAAGCTCAGTTGCCACGCAACTCCAGTTACCTTCTTACACAGATCGCCGCGCTCTTCGGGTGGCTGGATCTGCGATTTCATCTCGTCTCCATTTGTTTTCACGCAGAAGCACGTACAATTTATTCGTAATTTCGCGCAGCGTGTGCAATGGATTGACTTCAGACACGAAAGGCGAGCTTCGTCTTACACGGCGAAAGAATTCAAAATAAAGGTGTTCCTAGTAATATGTATACGACGCCACCGGTGTTTCGTTTCGAAACTGGTTTCTGTCGGTAGTGGGGTTCGTTTTATCTGTTGAAAGTTGTAATTAGGCCTTCGTGAATGGTTCCGCAACTGTTGTTAAGCTCGGAACAATGAGAGGGATTTGTCATCAACACAAGGAAATCGAATGAGCAGCTTGACCTTTAGCGCGTGACGGGGACCTTCCTTCCTACCACCGTACATCCACGCGCGTTTTCGACACACCCACGCACCCCAGACAGTGGACAAGCGTCTGCTGACATTTCGAGAGTTGGTTGGTATGCCAGCGAACGACGCAATACTGTTTTTGGCATTCGGGCGTTTAGGCAACCGGTTTGATTAGAGGTTTATGGCATTTTGATACGATAGCGTAAGTAAGCGCGTCTCCTCGTAAAGGTCTCGCGCTCGGGCTGCTTTGCCAGTAAAGTGCCCACTCGTCTTAAGTGGCGCCCCCAAATTTTCATCTTTTTTTATGGCGTTTGATGGCTTTGAAATTGGGTTAAGCGTTCGTTAAACGCTCATCTCTCGAGCATCGAGGCTATTATTCATCAAGACTCGATTGTGCGTTTGCAAAAGTTGAAGGCGCGGAAATGTGGCGAGCGGATGCTTCAGTGTAATATGACCACGTTCTCAGACTGGCCGTAGGTTGGAACCGCCCACGCGGTTACCTTGAGGCAAAGTCACTGCCGTGGACTTTTGTTTTTTACTGGACTGGCTTCCGCAGGCCTCGGACTTTGTTTTGGGGGCGTGTTTGCAGCTCCTTTCGTGGTTTTTCATGGTTTCCCACAATTCCTCCAGGCGAATGCTGAGATAGTTCCTATAATATATTAAATCGGCCATACCCGTCTTCCCATCCCATCCTCCTCGTTAAAATCCCAATTACGGGAAATATAGCTAAATTGTGATGTTGGGGTCCATCATGACCAGACTGCTTAGTCTGACTTAATTTGTACAAACTTCAGGGTAAAGAATTGAATTGAGCCCATGCATTTTCAGCGTGAAGCAGTTTGGAGAATTACGATGACCAGGACCTGCTTTGGTCACCGTTCATCGAAGCTTGTCTTGGTGGATTCACGTAAATTCAGATTTGTGACATTTCACAAAGATGGGGAGACGCCAGAATCTGTGGTACGGAAAGCGAAGGGTGTGGTTAAACCCGACCAGCGAAAGTTCCCTTTGAATAAATTAATGCGACGCGATATTTAGCTAGTTCGCTACTTTGGCAACATATTTGATAGATTCATCAATTTCGAAATGTCACGTTTACTCCCACTTTAAGCCTCCCACGTTTTAGATAGGAGGAAATTCACCTGGTAGTTGTGCTGGTTTGAATTGTTCACCCATTTTTTTTCACTTTGTGATATTAATTTCGTAGAAAGAAGGGGAATTTTACGAGATGTTGTTAGCTGATCAATGGAAAAGGCTTGGCGTTCATCCCAATTATTTTTCCTGTTTGCCCGAAGCGTCTAACCTTTCGTTAAACATTCTAAACACAGTCTTCGCGGTAATACTGTAGTTAATTTTTCTAACAACCGTGAGTTTTAATTCATGTTTTCAATAATTGCTCCGTTTCCAAACGGGCTCACCTCTTCGTGAGCATCGTGCATCCGTATACCGTGAAGCCAACGTTACATGGTTTTCCCTTAATTATAATAAAACGTAATTTGCCAGGATAAATGGTAAAAGTAACGATCGCCGACCATTTTGTGAGGCCGTGCATCGAGCAACGTCTACAGGCATGGCGCCATCGCTCTCGTACGAGCAGACTTGTCTGCACCCAAATATGTCAATGTTTTGCGAGCGCAAATAGGTCTGCGCAAGCGTGCTTATGGGACATATTGGCATTTTTTTTTTCATTTCGCTTCGTTCGAAATTTGGTTGTTATCCCTCTATAGTCGACACAAACGCGAATCTCTGTAGCTCCAGGTATTAGCGTGCGTGTTGCCTGGCATCCACTAGGAGCTTAGTTATTGCCGTTGAGTCTGTGTCGTGGGCGTAGGCTCTCTAGTGCAATGTTTATGTGGAAAACTTCTGAGTGGCATCAGCCTCGTCTATCCATAAGGTCAATGACAGCAAAATGTGGATATGATAAACATTGAACGAGCTAGTGTAGGTACAACGTGTGACGCCCTTTTAACAATTATTGGCACCGACGTGTTTTTTTGTTGTTTGTCCTTACCGATCTGGTTGTTCTGTTACATGATTTTTCTTCGTTTTAGTCGGTATTCAAATATTGCGAATGCATCACTCAGACTTTAACGTTAACACGTTTCGTTGAAGAATGGACCTTGTTCGGATAAATGCCGATCTGCAACAGTAGCTGGGGTGGAAAATAGAAATTGTCCATGGTTCCGTTGCCTGTGCCATGCGCATTCGACAAAGATCGTGTTTAGTAATTGATAATTAAATGGAAAATCACACGATTCCTCTTGCCAAATTTCACAATTATTTGCAGTACCATTACATTTAAGTACGGTTTAAAAGCTCACTAAAAATGGTTGATTCAAGGCATGCTTCGAATAATTGCCCGAGGAAAAACTATGGTGAACCATTTTGCTTTCTTCTCTTTGTTTTACCTCAAGCTTTTTCGCTGATAAACGATCGATGCACAGTTTTAAGGAATTTCTTCATTGTTGCACTGTATGCAGGAGCAAAATCCCAAATATTAGTGCGGATAGACAGCTTATGCTCTGATTCTTGGAATTAAAGTGAAAAATTTCAAATTGTTTTCAACCTTGTTCCGTAATTCAGTATGTTTCTAATTAATTCCATCTGCAATTTAGAGCTTCTAGCTCTATCGTGAAACATATTTATTTTTATAAACATACATGCACCACGGGACTTTGCGAGTCGAATTACAAAAGGAGCGAAAACGAACGTGTGATCAAAAAATTGTACCATTGAGGTGAACAAAAAAAAAGCCTTCAAAAAGTGATTTAATGGATTTTAATTCATGACGAAATCCTATGACAAGCCAAACAAAACGTATCAATTTTGAAAATTAAGTATGCCTACTAGTTTTCATTAGCTGTAAACATTTTGCCCCGCTAATTTAGTAAAGTGAAATATACTGTACAACTTCATTTACATAACTGCTTTTTGCAGGAAGTTTATGAATAGCTTTTAAGTAAGAGCCGACCTATGGGTCATTCTTAATTGGTGACTTTTATGTTCCTCGATGACTTTTGTTATAAGATGTATTATGAAGCTTCCTCTGCCCTAATTTGTACTCTTCATTCACTTCAGAAAGCATTTCCTTTTTAACTCTATAAATTATATTATTAGCTTGGTTTTTCTAAAAGGGAAATGTGCCAAGCTGAATACAGTAGATGCGACTGAGAAAGCATCCAATTGAGAGCTTAAAACGGCACACACAGATAGCGCATTTATTGCCATCGCCCACTGTTAAGATTGAAAACTAAACTTAGGTTTACTCTTGCGCGTATTCAGTAGGGTAGTTGTTTTTTTACTTTGGTTTTAATCATGGGGTTAAAGAAACTTGGATCTTCACTGACAAATTTGAACAGCCTAGATGGACGACTGGGATTCATATTTGGGTTCTGGTTCCCAAATGTACAGTCTGAAGATTTCAAAGGTGGCGGGTGCATTATTGCAATAAATGAATAATTCATAATGCTTGAGTTTTGTAGGCTTAGTGTAATTTCTAAGGATCGTCACCACTATTGGCAAGTTGAACATTACAATACTGGAATGGGCTTTTCGATTTCGAAATGCTGACTGCTGCGTTCTGTTAGGAAGCTGGGACATTCATTGGATGTTTCCACTAATTTGTCAGGCTGGCTCCATTGTTTCTTTAACGTAACAGTGCGTTTCTTTGACTGCTTACAAAAGTTTGTGTAACCGATTTGTACTAGCTTATTTTTTCTTATGTCCAAGGCCTTTAGAAATGGTTATGGCTGACTTGAATAGATTCGAAGCCCAGCCCAATGCAGCCGTGTTTTTTTTTAAATAATAGAAGCGTCTTTCATCATACTATTCTGCGACATTTTTCCAAAGTGTCGCAAAAATATTAGCGACAGCATTTTATTTTGCCGTTAAGCTAGGTTAGCAAATCTGCATTACATGTATTATGTTGTGGTTCCATGGCATTTGCTTTCGTGTTTGCACAGTATTTATTAAATTAAATTTGCAGCAAAACTATTGTGCGTCAAAACTATTTAAAACTTCCCAATCGTTGGTCTAAAAAGCCCTTGTAAAACAGTTTTTCAAAGTATCGACTTCTTAGTATCGTGCAATGATAACTCCCACGATAGGATCACCGAAAGGTCTTCAGATTGGGTTTCTGAAGACCTAGTTGCCCAGGTGATATTATTCTACAGATGGCTAACATGTTAGTATCATCCCTGCAGCGAGTAATATATTTTAACTTTCTAAATATAGCCCTACACGATTTAATAAATATTCTTCTCAAACCTGACGATTCTTCTGAATGCTAGCAATGTTTTCAGATTCGCAATTCTTTGTAAAAAGCTGCCCCCAATATTTCCACCTAAGTCCTAAATTAGACAAATAATACGTGTCACATTCTGGGAGCTTTTAAGTTTTTATTCCATGGCCAAATTTGTTTCGCATAATTGGGCCATCTCTTATATGATTATTCTCATCATTCCTTTCTTATATGTACTCGTATATTATGAGTAATTCTGAATACTTAAAACTCATCAGATCAGGGGGTTGATATTAGTAATTACCGAAATCATTCACTGATGGTGATCAGTTCTAAAACAATTCCAGGAAAATGTTCTGCATGTAATCTGATGCAAAACTTAAGAGCCAGGAGAATTTCATTTTTTAAACTTTGACCGGTGTTTTTTTAGAAGAAAGCAATGGCATTGAATAACCTAAATTACAAGTGAGAGCAATATAAAATTGATTGCTCAAGTAAACTTGATGCGGCGTTGGATTGACCAAATTTGGTTTTGCGACCCATATTTTAGGGGGATAAAAACTCGAACTGATGTAAAAATAGTCGGATAATTTGGGATTATGCTTTCAAACTATGCCATTTTGCAGGTTGCCACTTTCAACAACGCGAACGTTCTTTGCTCGCGGCCTTAGTGTTGATGCATGATTTACTCAAGTAATTTGGGCAATTATTCCAGGCGCGAAACGTTCGAACATGTTTAACAGTATATTTTTAATTCTTGGATTTTTAACTAATCCAAGGGAAAAGTTAAATGATTCGGAAATTAACGGAATGGGATGCAGCTTTAATTTTTGTGTTTTGATAGTCGAGTGAGTGAACATTCATTTCTCTGCTCAAGAGGAAAACTAGAATTTTGACAGAACTTGGACTTTTTTTTTTTTTTTTTTTTAAAAAAGTAAATTTTAAACCAACTGTTGATGCAATAAAGTACTAATGTCGCAATTGATTTGAAAGTAATTTGCACAGTGTAAAACATTAATATATGGAGTAAATCAAAATTCAGCCTAACTTCCTAAAAACGAAACGACTTTTCTTGACCTCTGAATATTTTTACAAAAACGATTTGAATAACAGTTTGTATCAAATTGCTCAACGTTGTTGGACCAGATTTCAAAGAAGTACATGTAGACATCTCCGTTTTTCCATGATGACCTGAGGACATCTTTTCCTCACATTATCACGAGTCAAAGAATCGGAATTGAATTGAATTTAACAGTGCATTTCATTATCCTACAACGTGCATTTCAAGCGTGGCTATAATATCGCGTTTCGCCTCCTCTTTTGTGATAAAGGTGAGAGTGTGGCCTAGAGGCTGCTTTTCTTGCATCCCTGACACCTGGCCGTAAATTGTGTGGTCATCAGGAAATTGTCGGCCGAGGTTATTGACCGCCCATGGTGCAACAGGATAGCAGCAACCTGTAACTTGAAAGTTGAAATGCAGATAAGCTGTTGTGACGGGAGGTTTTTTTTATAGTACACTAGTACCTGCTTCTCTAAAGTTATCTTTCAAAGTCCTTGCTTAGGAAACTGATTAATTAGATCACTAGCTGTTGTATACAGGATTGTGCAGCAGGTTATCGAGGTCATTTTTCAAGCTTGTGCTTATTGTTCTGATTGCGATAATGGGTCTTTCATGGCTGATATTATTATTAATGTTGTTTATCATCATCATTATTTGTTGAATGGAGGGCATTTCCTCCCTGCTTTGTTTTCTGCTGCACATCTAGACCATTTCAACGTCGACAGAATTACATTTAATTCAGTTTTATTAGGGAACGGTTGCAGTTTTAATTATCGTCATTAAAGTAAGACAGACATAAAATGTTGAAATATCAGTTTACTAAAGCCGGGTACAGACTGAAGCAAACAGCAAACAAAAACAGTGTTTGTGTTTGCTGTTTGCTCAGAAATTTCTAACAAACAGCAAACATTTTGGCGAAAAAAGCTGTTTTCAGCAAACACTTTTGTGTTCGCTCAAGAGGCGGTAACATGAAAAGAAAAAAAAACACTTTTCAGCAAACACTTTTCCTGATCGTCTGCTGTAAAGAGGGTTTGCTTTTACCCACGCATCAAGAAGTTAATGCATCGTCTGCTGTTTTGCAAGATTTGGTTTACCCACATAGTGTAGCTATATCGCAAGATTCGCATTCAGTATTTTCAGTGTTTTGTGCGAAATTCTGAAAACGTATTTTTTTGCGAAATGAAGAGAGGATTGTATTTTTGCGTGATTTGAGAAGAAATTGCCTTACGTATTTACAAAAAGCATTTTCAAAAATGTGGCTGGCAATGCCGATAATAGTACTGCTAATGACATTTTGCAAATATACCCTCATGTACATGTATGCTCGTACATTGTATATCTGCTTTTTTTTATTCGTAGAAAAATTGTTTTTACGTGTTAGCTCCTTCATAACTGCTCAACATGATATCCTCCATTTTGTGTTATGTCAAATTGTTGTTCTTTGTCTGGGTGGTTTGTACACCATGTTTGAACAAACACATTTGGACAAACAAATTCGGACAAACACTTTTTGAACAAGCTGTTTGCTGTTTGTTGTTTTTTGTCTGCTAGAAGCTTCAGTCTGTACCCGGCTTAAGTGTAGTGACGCCAGAATTTTAGCGCAGTGGAATGACATATGCTGGATTTTATTATAAATCTTGTTTTTTCTTATTGACGGATTTGCCCATCTAGCATTACAGTAAATCTTTATCGTGTGCTTGCGAGTCATTATTTCCTTGTGCTGTTTTTGACGTTTCGGTGCAAGAAAGCTGGATTTTAAGAGTCGAGTGTACCAAAATATAAAATAAAGCAGGTGACAGGGTTTAATTACTACAGTTTATTCAAATTTATTTCGCGGTTTGATATGTGCCCTGTAATTGGAAAATAGCGCTGTTTGCCACTTAAAACTTTCATCCAATTTCATTATCACCGAGTTCAATGAATAGACAGCAATTTCTGTTTTGGTTTTGATGTTATTGCAAAACAAAGTGAAGCTGAATCGATCCCTTCTACCATTATTATTATTAATCCTACTAATAAAATTGTGGTTTACTGTCATGCTTATAGTAGGCTACGTGTAGAAAGGCAGTATGTTTTATATAATCACATGCAAATGTCTCGTTAAATCCATGTTCAACTGCAGCTCGGTGGTAGCTGCTCACTGAAATTATTAATATAAATCTGAAGAAATCTCTCCATTTCCCTTTTGTGAATGACTGTTTTGGGGCGTTTCCTGCACTCTTTAATCATGTTTAATTAGTTCACCCATTTTCATTAAATTTTTCCTTTATTACATCATCTCCCGTCAGTAAGATTTATTAATCATTGACTGAATCATCTACTGAACAACATTGTTTCATGATGTTTTTCTGATTAGTTTGCACTATGGACTTCAGTGCTCATAATTGCCTGTGAAAGTGGTTTATGACAAATGTTTAATGAAGCGAATATTTATTATTAATTCTGAAAAACACTTTATAATCGAGTTTTAAGTAATCAGGATGTATATATTTGCATGTAATGCTTGCTTAATACATATTTGAGTTTCATTAATACTGCATATCCCTCATTTTGTCTTATAGGTTGTGAGTCAGGTGCGTCATGGCAGAGGAGAAAAATGAACAACAGCCTGCCGCCCCTTCAGAAAGTGGTGGCGGGACCTCTCCTGTGCAAGAGAATGGTCCCGCGAGCGAGTCCCCTCGTTCACAGCGGCGCTCTGGCCAGTTACGCATGGGACGAACGGCGCTTTGCCGTGTACGCATGTTAGATGGAACCGACTTTGAATGCCAGTTGGACGTAAGTATCCTCTGCTGTGCCAATCATAACACTGTGATGCAAAGATTAACAAAATCATTTTAACTTTAGAAAAAGGCAAAGGGCCAAGATTTACTAGAAAAAATCTGCGAGCATCTCAGCTTAATGGAGAAAGACTACTTTGGGATTTCATACCATGATACCGCTAACTTAAAGGTTTGATTAAATGAAAAATCCGTTTCAAGTTCTTATTGGTCAATTGCTTAAAGCTTACACAGTTGTTATTTTATTTTAGTATTGGATAACACATGATAAAGGGATTGGTAAACAAATGAGAAGTGAGTGTTATGATTCTAATTGAATAGACAGAAAAATTGTCAGTTTTCCGTATGCTGTTCTATGCCCTCATCCATTTTTAAGTTTGAAGGTTGCGCATGTCCAATATCATTTGATGTGCACACAGTGAGGAAAAATGCAATTTGTCTAGTTTGAATTAAATATTTTAGAGCTTTTCTGTTTTGCCAACTGGATTTTCTGCAACTTGCTTTTGCTCAATAGGTATCCCTTGGGTTTTTTCGTTTGAAGTGAAGTTTTATCCACCAGATCCAGCCAATTTGCAAGAGGATATTACGAGGTACTTGTACATTTTATGTACTTTTATTGTATGATATAAACTGCTGGAAACATGTACTGACAATTTGTTACCTTCATTACTTTCCTAGATATCAGTTGTGTTTACAGATCAAGAACGATATCTTATCTGGCAAGTGAGTACACAAAACAGATCAGTATATTTGATGATTTGTAATACGCTATTAATATATAAGACTATCAGTGGAAAAGTATTGATCTCTGTAAATAGATTTTTTTAATCTGAGGTAATTCGTGCAGATGCATTGCGATATGATGTGACAGTGCTGAAATCGAGCATTTGTCATCATATAACCTGATATTCTTGAATATTCTTTTATCTTTTAAGGTTGCCTTGTTCTTTTGTGACCCACGCCCTTTTAGGGTCCTACTTGGTTCAGGCAGAAATTGGAGATTATGATCCGGAAGAATTTGGACACAATTATTTGAATGAGTTCAAATTTGCTCCCAATCAAACATCCGAACTGGAGGAGAAAGTTATGGAGTTACACAAAACACACAAGTTAGTTTTACCTGATGCTCATTTCTTAGTTCTAATAAGCCCTGAATTGACGTTATACCTTATGTCTTCTTCATTGATGGGAGGAATGAATGGAGGTGATGGGATTTTTTCAAGTGGGAACATTTTTTAAATATCCCATTGATTTGTTTAAGGTTATTTTTGTAAAGTAATTATAGGTATATTGCCATGGGTGAATGGGCCGGCTCATAATAAAAAATAACTGATTTAAATTTATGCAGATTCATTCCCTTTAAAGCACTGTTTAGTATAATGACAAACAGAATTTTTGATCATGTAATTACAATGCTTTTTTTCAGAGGCCAAACACCGGCTGAGGCAGAACTTCACTACTTAGAAAATGCCAAAAAATTGGCTATGTATGGTGTGGATCTTCACCAAGCAAAGGTGAGATGCTTTACGTGTGTTTTTTATATTTGATAAATGCTGTTGGCTGTTCTTTTTCACTCAGTGATTTGCCTTATGTATATAGGATTCTGAAGGGGTGGATATAATGCTTGGTGTTTGTGCGAGTGGGCTTCTGGTTTACAGAGATCGTTTACGAATCAATAGGTTTGCATGGCCAAAAATTCTTAAAATTTCATACAAAAGGAACAATTTTTACATCAAAATTAGGCCTGGTGAGGTAAGTAATTTTGAATACTTTGGATTGTCATAATGCCTCCCATTCAATTCCATTAAGTTGTCACTGAGACGTGTTTGGTCCTTTCCTTTACAGTTTGAGCAGTTTGAAAGCACCATTGGGTTCAAATTAGCCAATCATAGAGCAGCAAAGCGTCTTTGGAAGGTCTGTGTAGAACACCACACATTCTTCAGGTAATGACTAACTTATTCAGTCAAAACTGAACAATTACAAAAGTAATATTTTTAAAAACTAAATTTTTGAGATTATTATAGGTTGATGACACCAGAACCACCACAGAAGAACCCATTTCCTTTCCTTCCTCGATTTGGTTCCAAATTTCGCTACTCTGGAAGGACTCAGTATCAGACAAAAATGGCCAGTGCCCAAATTGATCGACCAGCTCCTCTTTTTGAAAGAACACTTAGTTCCAAACGATACGCAAACCGTAGTACAAGGAGCATGGACAGTAAGCTTTCAGCACGATTTCCTTTAAATTGGTAATTTGTATTTGGCTAGTCAAACATGGCAATAATCCTCTTTGCAATTGCTAAATTCTTGCATTCCCAGCTCTTGGATATACCAGCAAGCCTTCCCCAGATGAAAAACCTGATGAGTTTAAGCGACACACTATGTCTATCCCGATGATGCGTCCTGGAGAGTCTCCTTACATGGAAGAAGATAGGAAAGTACCTCCTAAAGTTGAACCCAAAAAGGAGGAAAAGAAGGACAGGGTAAGTATTTTAAACTTACTTTATATATTGTATTTTGAAGTAGCAATTGAAAAAAAGTTTTTTCGGGTGTAATAAATATGCGTTTAAATTGATGAGAAGTGACTTTTATTGAAACAAATTTAAAGTTTCTGTGAATTGAATATATATATATAAAAAAAAAATCAAGCGAAACTGCTTAAGTTAGTTCATTTTTTTTCTATATTTAGAAACCAATTGGTGGAGTTGCTGTCTTGCCAACATCTGGAGACATGTTTTGGCGAAAGGAACCCAGAGAGAAGGTAGAAGCAGTAGAGAAGAGGGAGGCGCTTAAAGAACTAAACCGCTCTCCCGGTGCTCCGAAAAAGGATGAGGTGTGACTTAACCCGCATGTTTCCTTTTTATTACAGCTCAGCCATTTGGTTGTAATCTGTGGTTGTCGTTTTCATTTTTGTTTGCATTTTTGTTTTTATGCATGAATTGCATGCTGATGATCGCATGTATTTCCTCTATTCCACTCTACGATCGATTTTAGAGAAAAGGATCCCATTCCTCAGTTGATAAAATGCCCTCTACACCAACATCAGTTAAGGAAGGTGCACCTCTTACCTCAACTCCAACCACTAAAAAGCACGGTACGAAGCGACGATCGATCACGCCACCACGTGAATTAGAAGCATCACCAGGTGCTGGCCGACGTATCAATGCCCACGCTCAGGAATCTGCACCAACTGATAAAAGGCATTCTTTGGAACACAAAGCAGAAGTTATTCCAATTGGCAAGCATCGTGGTGAATCACCATCTCGTAAGTCTGATTCATCGCCCAATGCTAGGCGGGGGTCACCTTCTCGCGGATTGGAATCCTCCCCAAGTGGCAGGAAATCCGACAGAGGAGCTAGTCCAAGTCCAACAAAGAGCTCTGGTGGCTCAGTTTTCGAATATTCGGCCAATTCAGAAGATACGGAAAAGACGGCTAGCCCCTCGTCCGTTGCGGAGCCAGTGGCCATTGTAGCAGTTGGAAGCAAAAAGAAGTCCAGATCAGACAAAGAAAGGGAAAAGGAGGAGAAGAGGGCAAGAGAAATGGAGAAAAAGCTCAAGGAAAAGGAAGAAAAGGAGAGAAAAGCCAGAGAGAAGAAGGAAGAGAAGGAAAGGAAAGAACGGGAGAAGAGGGAAGAAAAAGAAAGGAAAGAGCTTGAGAAAAAAGAAAAGGGCAAAAAAGATAAAGATAAACGAGACAAGAAGAGTCCTAAATCGAAAAAAGACAAAGATGGCCATGAAATTTTGGAAGTGGAGGCTTTGGGAGCAGCAAAAAGCGGCGATACTTCTTTGGACGAAAGTAATGAGCCCATTGTGGAAACTTTGGAAGTGGAAACAACTGTAGTTCTGCAGGAAGTCAGCATGGATACAACTGAAGATGAAAGTGGGTTAGGTGAAGGTATTGATGTTGGTGTTGGCGTTGGCAAAGATAAGAAGAAGAAAGACAAGAAGGAAGGAAAAGACAAAGAAAAGAAGGACAAAGAAAAAAAGGGAGGGAAAATAAAAGATAAGAAAGAAGACAAGGAAAAGTTGAAAAAAGAAGGAAAAGATAAAGACAAGAAAGAAGGAAAGGACAAAGATAAGAAGGAAGGGAAAGACAAAGATAAGAAGGAAGGTAAGGAAAAAGACAAGAAGGAAGGTAAGGAAAAAGACAAGAAGGAGGAGAAGGACAAGAAGGAAAGAAAAGATAGCAAGAAGAAAAGCAAGAAAGACAAGGATGGCAAAAAGAAATCAAAACATGGCAAAAGCGCAACCCTGGCAGAAGGAGAAAGCCCAGCTGAATCGCCTTCTGGAAGGCGAAGAGGTTCAGACAGCGATGGTTCATCTTCGGATGATCTTCGAGAATATGCCGAGGAAAATGCGCCGCACTCTGAGTCCCTCTCTAATGTCGTGAAGGACTTGAGTCCAGAAGAATTGCATCTTCTATCCAAGGGCATCCAGTCGCAAAGAGGGACAGGAAGCCCTCTTCCCAGTCCAAACGCAATGTCATCGCCCAAAATGAATATCCCACCTATTTCTCACGAGCCTCCGAATGTTGAAGCCACCATTCTTAAGAAGATGACCAAAAAAACTGTTCGTCAAGATGTGGATGGCACCACTGAAGAGATTGAAGAGACCATGATTGAACACCTACCGGCCAATGCGGAAAACCTGGGTCAATTGCCTACCGTCATAACCAGTGCCACGTCACCCAGCGCCTCTGAAGGTTCACCCGGCCGATTTACCACTTTCAAACCCTTGCCTCTGGTCAAGGATGAAGCCAGCTTTAGCCCGAAGGTGGTTGGTGCCTCTCCTAAATCGCCCGTGGCACCCACATCCCTGTCTTCCGGTCAGGAGCGGTTGCCATCACACGCCGAGGATAAATTACAGGTTTTTATTTTGTGTTTGCTTCTAGGTTAGTTCGTTTTAAGATTGCATGCTTCTTTGTTGTTTGATGATGCCTGAGAGCAGCTAACTTGCCTGTTGAGTTTTGTTTAGTTATCTGTGCATTGTTTTCTGAGTCCTTTTGCAAATTGAATTCCAAATAGTGTCACTGAACGTAATGTGTGTTGTCCCTTAATGGCAAGCAATTGCAGTTAGCAGAATGGTACAAATTTAGGCTTAGTTTTATAACTAATTTCAGTATCCATTGAAAGCATTCCTATGCTGAATGTTATTAAGTGAAAAAAGTTATTTTATAGGGGATCCAAATTGTTTCACACAATCTACGAGTAGATTCTGACTTTGAGATTCCTTCAGTAGGCCTACTGCAATTGTGTGTTAAGTTTTTCATTTCTATTTGTCTCACGTGTTTATTGTACGTTTGAAGCACCACGCATGTCAGTACTGTAGCCTTCTAGTTTCCTGTTTATTTTTTGTTTGTTTTAACATCACAGTTGTTAATTAATCATTAGTTTAGATTACCATTGTCTGCAGAATCCTCAGTCATAACTTTGCTAAAGTGCAATTGTGAGACAATTCACTTTTTCCTCATCCTTTTTCATGGTGGTGCAATTTTTTTTCACCAATTGTACTATTCAGACTCCTTAAACTCAAGATCGTGTCCTGCTTTCTACATGGAGCTCTTCCATGGTGTTTTCATACACTATTTACAAATATGTACTGAGAACACAAGAACATGTTTAATCATCTTGCATCTAGGGATTTGTTCCTCTGTTATTATGGTTACGCAGTCTTGATTTGTAAATTTCGAACCCTCATAATTAACACAAATTCACTGCACTGCCTTATCCTAAGTGCTTGAATTTCTTCATTAAAATAATTAGTTATGTTGGTTTCTGTAAACTCAACAGGCAATCTGGTTGTTGTCATAGCAAACCTGACATTCAGAATTATCATAAAATAATACTTGTTTATTGTGTTAACTATCTACATTTAATACGGCTAAAAATATTATACATTAAATAAAACAGAAAATATGATCCATTGTCAACAAATAAAGAACAAAAACAAAGCATACGCAAATACATAGCAGTTTTCTTTAGTTGAATGAGAAATTTTCCTCTTTTAAATTATTTTATAAATATGAAATATCAGTCTCATTTCTCTGCTTTTAGAATTTTATTTTTTATATACTCAAATTAGATGACCTCTGTCACTTACATTCCAGGCAATTCTGTCATCTTTATATGTTGAGTGTATGTTAAAACTGTTGGTGATGGGTTTAATGTCTGTTGAGGCTCGAAATACATTGCCTAAAAAATATCTGATCTGGTGAAGGATTTCAGTTGGGTGTTTAGAATTCCATTCATTGTTTCAAGATACTTATTCTGTTATACTTGCTTCAAAATTTGAATTAATTAAAATTATTGAAATGAGATTTTTAACAATTATATGTACAGAGTTTATGAGTGGAGCCTTTTATGAACTTTTAACCGGCATAATTCTTTTTAAGAATTTACAACTACCATTTGATGTGGATTCTAGATCCGGAAAGCCGTTGATCTTTAATTTGTTTATTAAGCTGTCCTAATCAAGAAAATGGCAAAATAATATTGAATGAGTGTTCAAACAAGTAGGCTATGGTATAACAAAGAAATAATGGAAAATAATTAATCGTTAAGATATTAAAAAAAATGATCTACAAGATATTTGGAAATGTAAGAATTTCACTTTATTTTCATATGATGGAAAAGTATGCACGAAACCGTTTGACACACTTATCTGTTGTGTGAAATGCACCCGAATGGTTGCATAATTTTCTCACCATACCCACAATACCTATAAACACGAGTTCCATGAGTTGTAACACATTCCTGGACAATTTCCTGACAGTTGCTTTAAGACTTCCTCATTGTTATTACCTCTTCAGGTGACTTTCATCGCTGATAAAAGTAAACCTAAGGAAGATGATAGCCAGAAGCCACCTGTGGTCACTTCAACCACGACAACGGCTGCTATTGCTTCTGTGACCACAAAACAGGTAATTCAAAACTGATGTCCATTCTTCACATGTTTATAGGGTCAAGTTTTTTACTCTAACCCCTAACTAACGTTTGCTTCATTTTTATTCACATTTTCAGGAGGGAGATACATCGAGCAAAATCGAGGAACAAAAAGCAGTGACAGCAACGACGAGAACAACAGCTACCAGGAGCGAACAACAAGTAGTAACTCAACAGTTGACCAAGAGTACAATGGTGATGACTAGCGATCCAACGGAAAGCCCTGTTATAATGCAGGTAACTAGTTAACCTGTGTTTCTTCTCCATTTTTTGTTACACATTTTTTGAACGATAAATTATGTTGGCTAGACTCCTATCGTTAAAACGGAAACAGTTAAGTACAGTCCTCATCCAGCCGATCCCACTTTGAAAGCCACTACCACGGTGCCTGTGGTACCCACTGAAACCCGCAAGGTCGCCTACGAGCCTGAATATCCTGCTGTGAACAACGTAAACGATTTAGAGGGAGAGATTATTAGTTCTCAAACGATCAGCAGCAAAACGAGGACGGTCGAAACTTTGACGGTAGGCTTTTGGCACTATTTGTATTAGCTTGCATCACGCTTTTATTCTTGTTTGAACTAGCCTATTGGCAGTCGGATATTGTAAATGACCAATGTCAGATATTTCGTACAAACTTTTTCATAATAATCTACACATTTCCAAAAAGGCAAAATTGCACTATTTTGTACGTATTATGGTTGTGTCTCTCACATTTTAAAATTACATGTCAGATCTCAGATTTTGTTTTATTCTGTTTAGTATAAAACGGAAAAAGATGGAGTTTTGGAAACGAGGGTAGAACAAAGGATCACAATTCAGAGTGATGGCGATCCAATCGATCATGATAAGGTACGTAGTTCTGCCTACCTTTTTATTCCCGTTTCATGAGATGTCAAAACTGACTATCTAAAGTTTTAAATTGTCCGTTCGTTAGGCATTAGCTGATGCGATTCAAGAAGCAACGGCCATGAACCCCGACATGACCGTGGAGAAAATTGAAATCCAGCAGCAGTCCTCATACAATTAGAAAACCAGTATTTTGGTAAGAATATTAGTTGCCAGGCAAAAAAACGGGCTAATCCAAAACGCTGCGTGTTTAAAAGATGCTTCCTTACTCCCCAAATTCACTTTGTAACTATGCTTTTGAAATTGTCAAGAAAGTAGTTAGGTTCATTTGATTAAGCTTTGAGTGCCGCGTTTTGGCCGTCATGACTCGTCACCCCAAGAAATAGCGCTGGTGGTAGGGGAATTGGGAGCGCGTTGTGGTGATTGAACATAATCGGACAATAATCATAACCCATTTATAAATGCATGGAATGGCACTCGATGTGCTGCTGAAGTGCTACTAGCTGCTCCCCAAATTTGATTAGTTTCATTTTTGGCACGTTTATTTTTATATGAGCACGTTTTTTTTTTTATAAAGATTTATATTGATTTTATCCTATATAAACCTCTTAGTTTTATTTTCCCCTCATTCTGTTCTTTGTCATAAGGGTTACCTCTTTTTACTGTTTGTTTTTGCATGTGAAACCCTGCATGCAGTATTTTTAAAAGATCGCTAGCCATCCTAACTCACTTCGTTTCCATTTTTTTTCAATTGTTTTTCCATCGTTTCAAATTGTTTGTTTGTTAAGCTTTTTACGTGTTATTTTAATCATGGGCAGCTCATTATATTCTTTTGAATATGATTCCCCACCCCATTTTCCTGCTATTTTTAGCTCTGGTTTCCTTTATAGGTGCACATTTTATTGTGTTGTCTATTGTCATAATCACTGGTGTAATTTCTGAAACCTATACCTTTGTTCTTTTTTTCAATTGTTTTTGATGCGCGAGAATTTGATCGTCCAAAGGCGTATGCTCGTGATGGCCCAAATTTGTCAAATTCTCACCGAGCAAATTTGGAAAATGCATGATTAACCACACCACACTGTATACAGACTCTAAAAAGATTGCAAAAAAACCTTACTCTTTTGGCAGATGGTGTTGGTTATTCGTTCAAGATTTGCACGAATTCGGAATCCCATAGGCGAACTCGTTGTTTAAACTATGAAGCGAAGT
>JAQGAO010001758.1:0-22708 GCA_034697705.1 Ommatoiulus sabulosus | reverse complement strand
GAAAGATCAAGAATGAAACCTAGCTAACTTTCACTTCACGATAAACTGTTTTGTCAAAGGAATTATAGACTATAGCGCTTTTTCAGATTTTTTGATAAAATGCTAGTTTGTAGTAGACATGAAAGATATTCATGTATATTGCACTAACATTTGACAGTAACTGCCAGTATAATCCATAACATATTCTGAATGCTTTGTATGGGTGAGAACACAGTGAATGCTTATCGCAGGCGCTTAATTACCACTCGGCGTACACTAGCGCCACCAAGCGGGATAAGAATGCGGCATACGTTTTAAATGAGGGCGCACACAAAGAAAAATTAACTGAGCCAGGCTGAGTTTACAAGAAGCGCTTATAAGCGCTTATTTACATTCTTTTTTGGAAATCTGAAAGCAGATTTGTAAGACGCAGAGTGGGACACAGATCACTATTGGTCAAAAGTGTAGCCATCGCTTGTATGCCGCCTAACATAGTCTATGTACCCGAAAAACGTGTCCTGCACTAATCATGAGATGCTAATGCTCATGTGGAAGGTTTTACGCGGTTTGTTTCACCTAGCATAACGTATGCAGTGGCGCCACCAAGCACACTGACCATCACGCTGATATCAGCATTCGATCATTGTGCGGCCCAAAACTGGAAACAAGATGTTGAAAAAAGTAGAAATAAGCACGTCGAAAGTAAGCATTCACTGTGTTCTCACCCTTTGTCAGTTATAAACCATCAAGCTTGTTCTTGCGTACTTTTTTTTCAGACTTTTGAAAAAGTACGGTGATGCCTTAAATTGATATTCGTGGAAAAGTGACGTAATAATTGCTATTGATAATATCCCTAAGTCATTTAATTGAATCGTTTTATTAGTAATCCGTTGAATTCAGAGCATATCTTTGATGAGAATATCGAACTCAAGATATTTGAAAAAAAAAAAAAAAAATTCGACAGGCAGTTTTCAGAGCAATAACTGGATGTAGATTCTCATAAGAATCCCAAGGCAGACTTAAAAAAAAGGTAATGGAGGAACTAAGAATTTTGTTCTTCGCATTTTTAGCAACGAAATTGTAAATCGATCCGTCGCTTAAATGCCACATTTCCACAAATAGGTAGACGGCACTGCATGAGCTGCAGTAATGGCAAATCCTCGAAGTTGGCTAAATCTAAACGTTGTTTACTAAAAGTTTTAGAAGAAAAAAACAAGTTAAAGGTAATCCTTCGGCGCACGTATCGTGTTTTATGCGCCATCATACCGCAGTTTGTAGACTATAACCCATTTTCACAGTCACGCAACAAGCAGCACAAAAAGATAAGTTTGTCAGGTTTCAAGACTTTCTTGCGACACGATATGTACGTCTTATTAATACAAAGGATCCGATTCATTGGAAGGTTTAGGCGTTTTCTCGTTATTTGGCGCTCAGAAAATTCGTCAGTTCTCGTTTACACCGAGGATGCACTGCCTCATCATCTCATCCCATTAAGCTTTATTTACTAAAGCGCATCCCTATTCTTGCTAGCAATTAATTCCTTTAACACAGGCAGCCGTCAGAGCTAATAATACTCTTCAAAAGTGTCACTGTTGACGTTAAGTGTGCCCTCAAATGACGAAGCAAGCGCAATAAAGACGATGCCATCATCAGTGCCAAGGATGTTCATTACTTGCGCAAGGCTGCCATGGCTCCGGAAGTTTTTGTTTTGCTTTGTCAGGGACGGAAAGTAATGCTAGAAAGATGACAAAACTCTGCCATAAATTGGAAATTGAGTCTGGTTATTGTTTGTTTGTGTTTGTGGCAATATAAAAGGCTTGTCGCTATAGCTGCTTCAAGCAGACGTTGCGAGGATCAGACACAAGCAGCCTGCTTGTGTGTGATCCTCGCAATGTCAGGAAAGAAAGTTAGTTACTCTTTTCAAATTGGCTTATTCGGACAGGAGAAACACTAGCTTCTGAGTCAAGAACAAAATGTGTTTTTAAAGTGTGTACATTTCACCAAAGGGATTTAGACGCCACCAATCATTCCAAACGGTTGACTCACATACATACGTAGTATAAGCCAAAGTGCACCATGTTCTTGAGGTTCGCATTTCACAGACGTTAAACAACGTCTGTGAAATGCGAAGATAAATGTAAAAGATAAATTTCTCAGAAATGTTTGGAGGATATATTTGGTTTGCTTAGACTCGGTGAGTTGGCTCTGTTCGAATACGACTTCATTCATCAATGACTGATCTCTTGGTAATGAATTGCTAGCGAAATCTAGTATTGGGGCATTAGCGTGCACTATCATGCGACAATTGTTCAATCTCAGGGCGAACATTTATCAGATTTTTACAGTATCAATCTTGAGAAGCGTAGATTCACATTCCCTTCTTGGGAGAGGAATTAGATTTATAGGTAGGAGCATCGCTTGCTATTCCTGACAAATGTTTGGCAATGCTATCCATCTTCATGAAAACATCGTCAATGCCTGCATGGGAAAAAGCATTGTATCATGCTCAAGAACAAGGTGCATGTTGATAGATTGCACCGATATCAGTTTTATCATTTTTGCTTTCTTGATGGATTTTTCAGAACATTTGATAGTCAGATAATATTAATTTTCTTCTGTTTTCCATGACGCTCAATTTCCACTTTCTGCAAATCCTCGAATTTATCATGATTCTTGAATCATCGAATTTGACAATTTGACCAAACAACGCTCCAATTCTTCAAATCGTTCCAAAAACCACTTCTCTAGCGGGGCTGCAATATACAGCAACTTCTGTTAAAAATCTTTTTACAGTTTCCGATTGTACGGTGGTGCTCGATCGATTACAACGTTTTGTTTTCCTGCCTCAAGTTTTGTCGTAATTACATGTATTTGCGAAATGTTTAGCACCTCCGTCAAATAGTTTAATTGAGCAACGTTCACCAGACTTCAAGGATTGCACACACAGTTTATGGGGGCGCAATCTTCAATTGTTTACCCGATACCGCGATGACGAAATTTGGGCTATTACCTGATAACCCAAGAAGCTAATTCAGTTCATTCCAGAAATCGCCATGGGGTTATACCGATGCAGCTTAGTCTCGACTTACAAAACTTGCATTAAATGGACCAGCACTTTTGTATAACTTATCTCATTTGCATTAAATGGACCAGAAACCTTGTAGCACTTACGTCACGGGGGGCGGTGCTTGCGAAAGAAATATTAACGACCTCTGCATGGTTTCGTTTGTTGTTGTTTTTTTTAATCTCTGGGTCGGTACAAAGAACTCTTGCCTAGAGTTTTTGAAAGTTTTGATTTTTACCTAAACCCTAACGAAATTAATCAAGACCAACTCTTATCCCCTATTGATTATTCAACGTTGAAAAAAAAATATATGACATATAACAGGTTAGACCAACAAATAAATGGAAGAGTGCACCACTATGTGTACTTTTTGTCCAGTTAATGTTAGTTTTGCTCATGACATTGTTTCAGCCTATAATGTAAACATTGTATGGTGCATTATTTACATTTCCAAGAAAGTTTTAAGCCCACTCTCTGCCGTTTGGCATTTCGATCCACATTGCATAAAACGCAGTTTCTTAACTTAATCATGATCTTCGCATCGAAAATAAAATCTGCGCATCACATTTGTACGCAGTATGTAAAGAAGCTAGATCTAGCGCTTTGAGATTCAGTTTATATATTTGAAATAATGATCAAGGATTTTAAGTTTTTGATATGCAAATTGAAGCGTTTAATTTTGCGCGAATTCATCCACAATTGTTATTGGTGGCCGGTACACCATTTTTATTTTATAATTCTTTTTAAAATGTTCGTACTCGTCCTTAAATTATTTAGGAGAGATGAAAGTTTTCCGCTTTAATCTGGTATATGGAAATGCTGTCGAAATTCTTGATTATATTTCCTCGTGGAAATGAGCGTGCTTATTTGATCTCGAATGGATTTGGAGGCAAGGGCGTATTGGTGTAATTCATCCAAGAGATAATTATACGTGGCGAGAATTAAATCAATCGTTTAATGAGTCGCAGTCTCTCGAGTCTCACGTCGTCGCAGAGAATGAATTGGAAGACTGTTTGAGATTATTAGATAATTGACAACATTAGAATTTCATAAACGGAAATTACTGAAATGTGAGAATATCGATAAGATCTGTTGAATATATAGGCTTTCCCATTCCTAACTGTCCTATAGTCTGGAATCTTTGCCTCTGGGAATTTCGACTAAAGCATATTTGAATAATCGCTGAGCAGACGAATCATCCTGCTTCTAGTTTTCCACATCGTGATGGATGTTCTCTTCGTTCTTGTTATCTCTTGTCACTAGATATACACTTAAACATGCAAATTCAAATTTTGTTCAGCTAAGATCTGATTGTGCTTTCTGTACCATTTGATAGATTACAATACAACTAGGTAGCTGCGATAGCATTATTTAAATCGTGTTGTGATATTTTGTTACCGTATCATATTTGGTAAAGTAGTACGTCCCTTAAAAATACACGCACTGCATAGTACAGAAGACTCGATTATACGGAGTTGGATTAACCGAGGTTCTGCATTGCGTAAGTTCATTACTGAGTCTAGACAGCAGCCAAAGGGAAAATGTTTATTTGCAACTATTAACGATACACGCACCCCAAAAGTGATACAAGTTCTCCAAAAATATAACAAATTTCAAACAAAACGATACAAGTATATATGTTTTGGTAAAAGTGTAATTTTTACCAAAAATATACGTTGTTTTCTGAAAAAACGACAATTTTTTCGAAACTTTATTGGCGTACACTATACATGTAAATGTCATATTTTAATTTTTTTTATAAACATGTACAGTATATCGGATTAGCCGGGCAACATGATTTTTCAACCTCCTTGGACAATTGTGAGTCTACTGTATTGGAATTTATTGCCAATATATTGACATGAAATTTAGTAGGCCTACATCTCATTAATGAAGCAAATGCTCTATGCATAGTATCGAAAACTTAAAATAAATAATAATGTATTTCCAAGCGAATAACTCGTTTGTTAAAAAATGTTTTAACTTCAAATACAACACGGGGGAAATGAAACGATATTTTCAGTATCGTTTTAAATATTAAAATAATTACAATTTACTTTTTTTTTATGAACATGAACATATATTTTTCTATTCTTGAAACTATGCTTAAAACGAGGTTGTAACATTTTTAAAACATGAGTGTATAACATTGAACGCTTTTTTCCATTGCATGCAGGAATATTAGGGATACCCGGACAGAATATTTTCGAATCGCACTCTGTGTAGTCCCGTTTGTAAAAGGAATGCATAAATTGGTTTAAAAACAGCGATAACATGCATGAGGGATTATTTTAAACCAGTATTCGCACATGTCGATTTTGCACACGTGACTTCACAACTGCTTTTGTCAGAGTACCTCTATACTATCTTTATATTACATTTTAGGGTGGAGCACTGCACATTTCAGAGCACATTAGTCTGCAGTTTACATGCTTGTTTCAAAGCTTTCCCACAGCTTTATTCCTACTTGGATAATGTTGACGACATAAAGTCGAGTTAAGCGCATTCTCATGTTTATTCATATCATTTATTAGCTTACGCCATAACATAACTGACCATCTGCCAGCTTAAGTTAATTCACGGTCCCTTCCTTTTCGCCTAACTAATTCGTAAGTGGGTGTCCATCATCTCAGCATTCCTCATTCACTTCAGACGTTTAGCACGATGCAAAATCAATAACCGTTGACGAGGAAGCGCATTCTGCAGACTTCACCCATCGGTGGGTGCATCATCCGGCGCGCTCCAACGTCTCCTCTTGTCATGCGTTTTAATTAAAATATCTTAATTCGATGATGCATGCCAACACTGTCAACTCAAACATGGAGATTGCTATTATTGTGCGTATTTCATTAATTATGCTTGGCAATAATGAGGGATGAGTGCAGTGTTCGGTAACACTGCGGGGGAATCTTTTTTAAATAAAACAAAGTGAGAGCTTGGCTCAATACTTTTTTGGGGTTAATTTCATTTAGATTTTAAAGGCGAATATAATCAATTACTGGCATATAGGCACTCGAGGCGAACGGGTTTTAGTGATGGCGAACAAATTCCTGTGATTTTTGTATAAAACATGAGGAAAATCCTCTATGTTGAACTTAAAGCTGCACATTTGCGCTGTTTGGAAATGCGCGTGCGTCGTCTGCAAACTCAACTATGTATAACCATTAACCAACAACAATCTCAAAAACGTATTACAGGACAAGAAGTCAAACACAGAATTAAGCAATGCTATTTGCCCGATCAGTTGATCATCCTCAAGATAGTCTGCTCAGTATTTACTCATATCATCGACGATATACATGTAAATATAGGCAGTTCTTTATACAAAACAAGCAGTTGTATGCAAGCAAAAAGCAGTTGTTTGCATGTTACAAGCAGTAGTTTACAAGCCAAAAGCAGTTCTTCACCTAACAATCAGTTGAGCGTATTTACCGTGCAGTATTTAGTAGAATTCTGAGAAATTGTGTATGAACAGATAGAAAAGAGGCCATCGGTGGTTTGCCACATTTGTGTCCTACAAAACAAAAATTTCAAGATGGCGTGTTTGAAACCTCTTCAAACAGCTGCACTCTATAAATTACGTTAAGGCGTATAGAATGCCAACGCCAGGATGCAATTTGAAGAGTAATTTTCACACTCAGAAACCTCTAGTGTCGTGATTTCGATGTATCCCCGTCTGAAGCACTTGACCAAAAACCGCTCAATTGTGCTCGGAATGAAATCTTAATGACCATCTGGAGCACAATCTTGGTCCAGCAGCCTCGATCCTCAGCTCGAATTTGCGATGCCCACGTGCCTGTAATCTCATTGACGGAGCTGCTTCCACTGGAATCGAATTAGTTCAATGAAAAGTTGCTTTTTGAAAATGACCAATGCATTCTGTCCCATTCGGAAATCCAATTTGACGACGTCACGTGACTGTTTTTCGCTTTTGAAAGCTGGACAATTTCCAGCCATCGATGCAGCAGTGCTTCAGAAAATTCCCATGGCGCAAGTTTCAGTGAAAGTTTTGCCAGTAAAAAGGCACTTGATTTCGGGTCATCGGCGTTTATTGGGTCACAAACAAGTGCCGGACATTTATGAGCCATCATTGAGTAAGCTATAAATTGGCCACAAATTGGATGAATCTGCTTAAGACTTTATAAGGACCGTCATTCCCTTTCTTGGCAATTTATCAGAAGTAAAGAGCCAAACATCCCCAAATTACATTGGACGCTCGTACGTATTAGGTTTCAAAAAGTTGGATGAGATCACTAAAATCTTTTTTTTATTCGTAAAATTTTCCATAAAACGATGAACTTTGTAAATAAAAGTTATATTGCAGCTTTTCAGAAGTATCTCCGCAAAAACTCTTCGACATTGCTTGTTTTTGGAACCATTTATGGACTGCTAAAACCATATTTTGTCCAAAGGCTTTTCAGATAGTTTTTTGTATGAGCACCATAACTAAATGATATAGGCAAATCCGTCTTTTGAACTTTTACAATTTACAGTAAGCTCGTCTCGTAAACGTCTTATGGTTTGATGATCGAATGAACCTCGTTTGATCCTGAGCGTTGAATACGGCGTGGTTCCAATCCAGCTGTTGCTTTCTTGAACAGTAGTTCTGCTTTATAATAGTTCTTGACCCTGGACTTAATGAAATTCAAAGTGAAATTACAACAAAAAATGACTTCTCAATAAAGCGGTTCCATCAATCAAGTTTGTCAACGTGATAATTGAAGTTTTTGTTGGTGAGATCTGAGATGCTGCAACTCCTATTTGCTCGAAGCGTTAGCAATTAATTGCTCGGATGCTTTTTGTCTGTTTAGCGTCGCAGATCGCTAGTTTTATGAAACATCTACAGTAGAAAGACTTGGCTTTGATGAATGGCTTAATCTGCATTAGATTTTTTTAAATGCAAAAATATATGTTTAATTGTTGGCCACTTGCGTAACTCAGTAATGACTGAAAGTTATTAACTCGCGACCTTCAGTTTTTGTGGCAGGACAGTCGCCTTCAGCGAATATATACGCAAATTTAGACAAAAACACGATTCATTAAGTTTTTTGAGAAATAGAGGAAATTCTCGAAAAATAAAAATGGTGACGTTACCAAAATCTACAAAATCTCCATGTTATTTGGAAAATTACCCATGAAATTTCCATTTGAAATTTGAAACATTTTCCAACAATATTTGAATATGTTATCATTAGCAAGTATTGAATTTCTATACGTACTGTATTTCCTTAAATCATTCCCAATTTGAAAAGCCCAGATAATACTATAATGTCGTTAATCATAAATCTTCAACATTTCTGTCACCGTTCACGAGTTTTTTAGAATGTCCCCAAACATTTGTATCTTTTCAGAGACCTCGTAGATGAGCAGCGCCATCTAAGATGCATCTTGCAGCTTGACTCCCGTTTTGTGCTTAATTCCGATATTTGTGTCCTGCTTGTTTACAAAAGTAAATTTTAGAGGCTGGTTCAATTTCTTTTTATTCTAAACAGCAGAATTGCATTAATTTAATGGAAGCGCCTCAAGAATCCCGTCAAATTACAGGGCACTCACACAATTATCTTTGTTTTTCTTCTGTTGCTCTGACATTCATTAAGAGAATATATAACTCGGGCAAATTGTGAATGTCCCTGTGGGATTCCTTCTGTCAAAGTTGTTAGAAAAACCAATTTTCTCTGCTACGGGAGAATTTAAGTGCAATTTTATTTTTAGTCACGAGTATACTCCGTGCGCCATTGTTTGGAATTTAAATACGTCGTGCATTCTTGATACAGTACTGTATATCCTGCTTATGAATATTATGTAGGCCTACATATGTACATGTATATTCACATGACCCAGTAATTCACGAATGATTTTGACTATGATCCCATAGACTATGCTGTATATGCTAGTAAAATGTTAAGTTATTTTACATGAGAACTACTAGTATTTTAAATAATCCAGCACCAGCATTCTTTGTAAAACGTTTCGATAATTCATCGTAATTCCAATTTTATTTTCATTGAGATATTAGAAATTCCTTTACGTTTAGTGCGCAATTATTATTTTTGTCATAATAAATTATTCAAAAACTAGGATGTGTTGGAACCTTTTTGACAAAATAATGGTATTTCACTGCAAAACAATAGGTGGTGTACATTTTAAGATTGTTTTGCAACAATAATAGTTTATAACAGCGATTTTGGGAAGAGAGGCTTCTGTTAAAAATGTATTTGGACATGTTGCACTATTCCAGTTTACACAATTTTGGATTAGGCATATAAGATGTGTGAAGCTTGAAACCTAGAAGAAATTATGCTATTTTTATTTGAAGTTTATTACACCAAGAGAAGGTGCGGACACAATGCTTTGTGGAGTACAATGTAGAATGCTGATGTGATGTATACAGTATATTATGGTATCTGACTTTAAATACTTTGTATCTTTTTGGGCAATAATTACTATTCCTGACCTTCTTTATAAGTGGCGTTTCATTCTACACTGTGTTTTCCGAAACCTTTACAACAGTGTTTGTATTGTGTTTAATTACAAGTCATTTTTATAAGTATTATCCGCTCGTACCCGCTGTTACCCACTCCATAGAAATCCATGATAAGTATTAATGTCATGCTGAAGGACGTTCGCAGTCTATAAACAAGTCTCGTTTTATATGTTAGCTTATTTGTTAAGGCACACATTATATGCTATAAATTCCGACCTAGGGATTAGAACCCGGAGCTCGGTTTAAATGCGGATAAAACGCAGTCAGCTGATTCATTAATTAAACGCAATGACATGATGGAAGGAGTTTCACCAGAAGTCTGCTTCCTGGTTGCTCGAACTCCAATGGAGCATGTTTGGATTTGCTAAAGCTCTGCTAGTTTTAATTAGAATTTGCTTTTGATTTTAGCCATGCGCGTTTAATTGCGCAGTTTTTTGGACACGTTACCGGAAATTACTTAAGCCAATAACTGCTTTTAATTATTGTAGGATTCGTATTTAATTCCGACATCGACCAGCGCCCGTTTATGTCGACATTCGAGCAGTTTGATAGTCGAGATGACACCGTCCAACAAAGTCCTAGCCTTTACCTTGCTAGTGTTTTCAAAAGCAACATCTGTGATAAAACAGAATTTGTAGCTCCTATACCAACGGTGACAAACTTTAATACCGGAAGGACCTCGACACTGCTGATGATCGGTTGGACAGCCAGTAGACATCCCTGATGTTCAAGGGCTTTGACAATGCCTCCCTCATCTTGGCTTAAACGAGTTTAGTAGTTCGTGAAGAACATATGCTACTTCATCTTAGGAACTATGTGGGAAAAAATAAGAATAGTATATCACTAAAGGAGTTCATTTGAATGATTTGATAAGTAATAGAATGTTGACAACGCCGTTTTTTCAAACAATTTTGGATCACTGCCTCCCTTTTAGAACAAATATTTCATCAATGCCCTCACACAACACAATCAGTCAAAATTGATACATTAAAACTTACATTTTAATAAGAAAACATGAAAATTGAAGCTTTTATTTTTTCAATAAAAAATATATACTTGTATAAAAATATCAATCTTTACCCGTAGGATGAGTCCCTTTAAATTCTTTGCCCTCCTAGCAGCCTTGCGCCAACTTGCCTACCACTGAACTTCTACTGATATACCCCGTTTTTCACTGCACTTCATTCTGTCACCTCCGAGTTTCCCATTGACTCCAAGCTGGCAGTACTGTACACTTTGGGAATCACTGTTCTAGCGCGTCTTTGAACTGATCAGTTTGTCCAATTTGGTGTAATAGCTTAATTTGTGAAGATTACGATCTGTATGCATTGATATTGATTTTCCTAGAATGTTTCTAGCTATTTGAAATGAAATGAATTTCAACCGCCTAGGGGATTAATTTCCACATACCCGCATACGTCTAGACAATTTTTCGAGGAACCATTGCTGGATGGAGAGAAGAATCTTCAGCGTGTTCCAGGGTTAATGCTAATTAATGACTAAAATTAATTGTCATTTACACGCGCGTGCGTCTTGACGGGGTGGATCCTTAATGTTTTCTTCAAACATCGCCAATAAGAACCCTTCCCCATAATTGCAGATGAATGAAAGTCTGATGCCAATGACACCTGTTCGAGTGCCGCGGTATTAATTGCGTATTCATTAAGTAAACAGAGCATTTGATTTATGTAAATAAGCGCGAACCATTTCACTGCTTAGTGCAGCTTGCTCAACGTCTTGAAACTTGTTTCATAAATATATAGGAGATATATAATGCAGCGAGCTTTGCGCCTCGAGTGCTCGCGGTATTAGTAATCCTCGTGGAAAGTTGACCATCTTGTGTTTAGCCAGCATTCATCCTTTGTTTAATTGCTCTTAAATAAGATACTTCATGAACATGGGTAAGAAAAATAGCGAAGAAGGATTAGCCTTAACGAGGTTAAAGTTTGTGGTCTGGAATGTCGACAAAGTCGAGCTAAGACCACGGTATCCAGCATGATACGTTTATTTGAATAGTCTACAGAATTTTTTAATGCCAAAATAGGCTGGAATTATTGGACTAAATGTTATGTCTGCTTACATGAACTTTAAAAGTATAACCGTCGTGATGGTTTTTGGAGTTTTCTATTCAGAAGTGGACTGAGCACTTGCTCTGTCCAACAACTGATGGAGCAGTGCGTTCAAGTTCCTTATTCTACCATTCCCTATAACAGTTTCATAAACTGTTGATGAACAATTTCATGGATGGCTTGATGCGACTGCAATGTTGTCGTAGTAAAATCTCTATATCGCTGATTAAACATTGGGGCATTGTCACAATAAAATTAGCTGAACGCGGTATTAAGGATGTTTAAACAGGTGTTTTGAGACGAAAATAGAACTTCTAATTTAGAAATGTGACCTTATCCAGCCTTACATGCCTTACAACTTGAATGCAACTTTTAAATTTGTTTCAAATTATATCGCTAATGGACGTCACCACCTTTCATCAACCAAGACAGAGCGGCCGTCATTGCTCTTTCACGGTCAGTTGTTGAAAAAGGTGGGTCATCTCCAAAGACCAAGGCTCCAAGAAGGACACGTGCAACATAAGCGCGTTGATCGAGATGGTCATTTGTAACAAATTTTCGATCACTCATACTTTTGGCATCATAACGATAGGCCATGAAGGGCCGTAGCGTTTTCCACACTATTAATCGTTCGACACGTTGCACACGCGCACGATTTTAACGAGTTTTTGAGTTGTCGAGCGGAAGCACCCAGCCGGAAGTAAGCTCCTCGCTTTAATTCCGTCGTTTCAAACGTAACGAAAAATTCAGCTAAGGAAGAAGCAGTTTTCTACGTTTCCCCAAAACAGACGTCGAGCGATGATTTCCCAAATTGCCTTAGGCCTGTCAATTACACCTAATTTTCTTGTTTTGCTGAACGTGTGAGAACTGTTGCACATGCATCATGACTAGGCAAATCACACGGTTAACCCACTCATGTATACTCAATGCGTCAGGCGTTTCCGTCGTTTCTTTGATCTCGTCACGGATCGCACCCTGGGACTTGCCACTCGTTCCTCCCAAGATGGCGCTGCGCAATTTTTCCGCGCCTCCTACCGATCGCGGGCGTAAGCATGTTGGGGAAGATTCGAGGTGAGCAACCCCATGACCCATTCTATGCGAATTGCGGTCCATCGACTAATTTCTAATTTTCCGGGCTAATGAAATGTTTAGAGTTGTAAATTGATCGCTGTTGACCTACAACGTTCGGTATTGCACCAGATAGCGCCATGACGTATTTTATGGTTGTGCCACATCCTGCACGTGACGCCATTAAAATACAGATTCTCAGTGACGTCAGTGCATTAAGGCCGTATCACAGTATACTGTGGCTGTATATTCACAATGAACCAATTAAAAACTTGAACGGGCGTTGACGCCATCTTGAAAACGTCACCGCTTTTCTCGAGTGTATTATTTAGTGGTTCGGACTGACTTTTCGGTTATCCAATTTATGTTTCCATAGATTATACAATAAAAGCGATTTATTACGATAAAGTAGAGCTCTCGTCCATTGACGACGGTTGTTGTCTCCAATTCGTTCATTGTGAATACAGCCTTATAACCACTTAATTGGGACTTCACCCATCAGCGCTGTTCATTAGTCGTTGCCATTGGTTAACGAGTGTTACGTCATCAGTGATAAAGGAGTCACGTATGACGTCAATATATAGCTTTGAGTTTACTGAGCGCCTGATGCCAACGTTGATCTTGTATGAAAGGGCAAGTCTTAATTCACGTCATCGTATTAAGGTTTAAAATTAAAACACGATAAGAAAGCAATTTTGCTGGCAACGTAAAGCTCCCGAGGGGAAACAGTTAATAACGAATGCTGGAGTTTGTCACGAAGATTTACTCTGAACATGAGGAAGTTTTATTATACTGTAAGATGCTAAAGAAATTGAAAATGCTTTTCTTCGCATAAATCAGAATTTGAGTAATAAATCCACGAGCGTTCATTACTTGAGTCAATCATATGCGAAAATTGGATTTAAAAATAGAGCATTGCTTTTCAGAACAATGACTTTTCTAAAAGGATTTTTTCCCCGTTAAATTTCAGGAGCATTTTCATGAACAAAATTACGTTTTATTTTATCAAGAAAACATCTTTTTTTATTAATCGTTGTATTTTGGAACGAGGCAATAAATGTAATTTTATTTTAAAAAAAATAAAATTTTAAAGGAGTGAATTTTAATTATTTTATAAGAAAAATGAAAGGATTCCTAAAAACGCAAATTGGTCGTTAAGAAATATCATTCCGTGTGCTGTCATTAAAGTTTCAAAATTGCAGATCAGAAAACTCAAACTCTTTCCAGCTCCAATGAAAACACAGGCTGTCGTAATTAATTTCGATTAAATTAGTGATTCCGATTGGAATCACCAGACTGGAAACGGGGAACATTTCGCTTACTGACCATTGAACTGTATGGTAATGTGCTCTCGATTTCAATTTATTACATATATATTATTCCAATGCTGTTTTCCAATGCTTGACATGCTTAATCTGGCACAATGAATTTAACGTTCTATTAAAACTTTAGCAAGTGTGTAATCTCTCGCCTAATAACAAAAACGTAAGTTTAATTTACAAAACTTTTCCTATTTTCCGTCACGTACATGTTAATTCAACTATAAATTGTCATTTAAATCAACGTTATGCTGGTGAAACCAATAGGAAATCGCCAGGGTCTCTGGTGTCTTTACAAATACTGCGGATTTCGAAAAAAACCAAAACAAAAAAAAAAACAATTGTTTTCACTTTTTAATACATGACGCTATCGAGGTGAATTGGACATTTGTGAAAGTGTGGCCATTTCCATCATCGGCAAATCTAATTCTTATCTCATAAACTACCTTTAACGGGCAAATTTACGACTTCAAATGGACGCATTGTCCTGAAGATCCATCTATTATCTCCATATTTTCCATCCCGTGTCTCAAAGCCCTGATGCCACATTGTTCAAGTGCCATCTGCTCCAGATGCCTTTTTTCTTGATTTACTCGAGATCTCGACACTTCTAGGCCTCGTAACTTAGCCACTTAGAGGCAAACCCATCAAGTGACTGAAATTGCGGCCTTGACAGTCGACACTTCCGCTTTTCCCGTTTTTTTATCCGAATTAAACGTGCTACCATTACGTTCAACTCACTGAACCAAAACGCTCCCAGGTCTGACAATAATAACTCAAAACGACCAGGAAATTTAAGGTAGAATCATTAAGGACCCTCTGATTTCCGCTCTGTGGACAGGTGACTTTATTACTGGATATGTCCACTTGCGTCTTTCGTCGTTGAAGGATGATAAAGTGAACTTTTGACATTTGGAAGTCACTGAATTGGATGCCACGAAGCGAACTCAATGAATGATACAACTTTGAAAAACTGTTGTTCATTTTTTTGGCAAACAAACGTATGTATGAAATTCATTTCCTCCAGGGAGATTTTCTTCTTTCGCACACGAGACTCTTATTTTTCCGTATGTTTATTTATTTTCCGAGGCAAATATGCAAATAATTTAGAAGCACACAATTGCCATTCTACTTGAAGCTATGTCAGTTTTTTAATGAAATATCCTCTGCATTGTCAGCGTGTGCTAAAAATATACATGTATATTCGGACTTCCTCTTTGACGTTTAAAGCAATTGTTTCATGTCGTAATCAAAGGTCGAAAAATAGTCGCCAAGTCTTCCGTCAGCAAAAATATCGACTTCAAAGTCGGAACTGGAAAACATTTAAATTTTAAAGCAAGATGTTATTTATGTCAAGATCAAAAGTCAAGGAATTGTTTTTCTGGTATTTAAATGAGTATTTAAAACAAGAACTATTTTGGTAAACTACAACTTTAGCACGATCACACATTTTGGATTTGGTTTATTCACCATGAAGGAACTACTACAGTAGTTCCCCCCCTAAAAAAAACCAGAATGGGTGCAAATGCGAAAAATCGGATATGGGACCCAAACCATTTTGCCTCAAGGAGCATTTCAAGGGCATTTAGGTCCTATGTCTTAAACGGTAATAGCTACGAAGAAAAAGTCAATTAGAAAGTTGTAGGGCGTCGAAAAATTAGTTTAATGGCTTCATTTGAAACATTTAATTATCGATCGCCACAAAACATATGACTTCTGGGCCTATTTTATGTTTGCCCTTATGCATAACACCGCTACATTGTAGGAAAGCTCTAAAACCTGGTTTGTTTTAGGAATCTAGCTTTCCTGCAATGTAGAGGTGTTATGCATGGGTGCAAACATTTGGGGGGGGGGGATGGAACAGACTTTTTACTTACGCCGCACTGTATAGACACGAGTTAACAAACTCAATCAAGTTATACAGGCTATGTACAAAATCTTTCCTTAATTAAGGTAAAATATGACGGCGATGGTCGAGTGCACAGTATACGAAAAGACCAGTATAGGATCACTCCGTGTCGGTACCTTTGATGTTCAAACTGTGAAAACGAGTAAAGCGTGCCATACGGTAATGTATGATTGAGGGAATTGAAAAAAAAAGAACTAGTTCAGTAGGTTCAGTAAGTTAACTACGCCGTTCGCTGTTATTTCACTCAAATCCGGTGCGAAGTAGTGAACGATGAACTAGTTCAGTGCAGTAGGAGTGAATAACTGACTAGAGTGAACGACGTTTCACGCATACACTACTACTGTGCGGCGATGCGAGCTCATGGCTAGATAAAAGTGGGCGGAGTCACCATACTGGTCTTTTCGTAGTTTCGTTTAAGTATCGTAGAATGCATGCAGTTATACATTATATCTGGGGAAAACGTGTGTATTTTTATTTCATATTTTCGCTTTAGGATGTTAACCTTAATCATGGCCGATAAATCGATGCTAGGACTTTTCAGTTCCTAGTACAGTCTACCAGCATGAATGCAAATTAGAGACCAATCATTAACAACTATATTAATGCTATATCGCTTTGGATTATCGCAGAACTGCGGACGTGCGCACGAATCAAGACTGTTTCAAGTGTCAATTAATATTCCATTTTCCTCTGAATTCGACTGAAAACGAGGTTTGCTAGGCTAGCACACTTACTTTTCAAGAGCATAGCGTTTGAAGATTGGGATTTCTCGAATGGCTGGTGTATCTTTTTTGCATATCTGCAAATATTTTCCCCGGTAACGATGCCATGTGCGAATAGCAGATTTGGCATAATAAAGCCTAGTCGCATTTATTATTCCCTCGTCTCCTATACTTATGTTATTCATTCACGCTTTTTTTTCCATATTTTAAAAAAAAATATTCAATTTTTTCTGCGTGCAAACAGCTAGAATACTGCTCAGAATACTCAAAACTATTCCCGAATGGATTTTCTGCGAATGCATTTTCGGAATCAAATAAAATAAATCTTATTTTCTGGGGATTAACACTCCGAATGAATTGCTTTACGATTACTGAGTATTTTTCGCTTGCATTAACCAGCTTTGTTTAATGGTTTGATTAATCAAAATGTTTTCGGCGAAAGCAGTTTTTATAACGCAGTATTTCTTATGGAAAATGATAAGGAAATCACAGAATGTGCATCAGCATTCGCATGTCTTATAATATGTTTTTCTAACATAGGATTTAAAATCCTTTTATGAATGAACCGAATTGACAACATTTAGGCTGAGCACGTCTTAGAAAAGCTAAGGATTATATCCAAATTTTAATTTTTGTTTTTAAAATAATCTCAAGTTATTCTTAATAAAAAAAACTGTCTTAATAATCTTAAAAACCTATAATGCGTATCATACATATGTTTGTCGGTTTAAGTAATATTTAATTACAGATTTTGGAATATACATGTACATTGCAAGAGGTCATCACAACATGATGTATTACAATTGTTGATTCGTCTCACATTAATCCTGCATACCTGCACCAACCCTATTAAATTTACATTTTAACTATACTTCTACATGCACGTCACGCGCAAGCATTTTGGGAAGTTTTATCATAGCGTTGCAGCACTCGTTAAATATTTATTTTGCACAATATAATTCATAACTGCCGAAGTAAATTCAATTTATTGAAATGTATTTCCATAAAATGCCGATTTAAAAATTAGAAAGTACCTGACTTGCATGAAAATATAATTATTTTAATTGTAAGGTAGAAACATGTCATTCTTCATGAATGTTAAAAAGGTTAATTCCTGTATTATAATTTTGTTTTATCATAATATAAAAATTGCAAATAAAAATTAAAACAGTAGAAAATAATGAAAAACAACTTACTTATTCCCTAAAATCTAACAACTAGGTTGCTATTTTTAATTTAGGTAATCAACAGTTATAACGTTTCTATGAAAATTAAAGCCATTGACACACAAATGATGGAAACAGTAATTCAAAAGCCTATTGCTGCCCCCATTGTGTGGCAAACAATGCTGGCTTCAAAGTCATGCATGAATGCCCGCCATCAAGGCGCAAGCATCATACTTCAGCAGAGGCATTTCAACCACGTTTAGCCATCACGTGTCAAGGTCAGAGACTATTCCCTCCACGCCATTCTATTTTATTCTTCGCTGACCGCCATCCCTCGTTGAGTTTTGTCCATTCCAATGGCTCGCAACCGTCAATTATACGGACCTCGAGCGGTGAACCGACCCCCTCCTCTTAATTGCAGAGATGCGATCGAGCGACGATCGTTATTACGCAGCTATTAATTTCTAAAATTAGCCTTCATTTCCCCTTTACGATCCCAGCTCCCCTGACGCATTGGCACCGTTCTCCGTTTCGAATCCGATCCGGGCTTCGACGAGGAGCGGCAGTGGGCAGGATCCTGCTCCTAATTCGGGAACGTCTCTGGCAGGTTGCTCGCGCTAACTTCGTTAATTTTACATTAATCGAGGGTCGCAGTCGTGTCGATTAGTTGCCACTGGTGATCCGATCAATGTCGGTCAATTAAACAGCGGGGGCAACAGAATCCTCCGAGGGTCTGCCCCTACGCACGCATCAGAACCGCAGACCCCCTGTGTCTCCTCTGTAGCAGAATTTAAACGATTGTTAATATTTAACTGGCAATTTGCGCGGGGAAGATGAGGGAAAACTCCTTCTTAATTGCTGGCATGAATTAAATACGGACGAGCTGCTATTTCTGTGTGTGGATTCGTATTGCATGCGGTTGAGGAGGAGGTTGATCTGAAATTTCACCTTTCGGAGAAGCGCGTGATGGAGAATTGAGCGTGGGTTTTGCGAGTCTCCTTCAAAAACTGCTCCAAGAACATTTCGTCCCGCCTTCTAGTAAAAATAATATATCCATTGCGTCTGAAATACAGACTAATGCTCGTCTACAATATCTAGATGTTCTGCGGAACTGAATACGTTTTTAGAAATAACGTCGTGTTGAAACTTTGATTTTGTTGGTTGGTTGGTTTTGAATTTTTAATGTTGGCTATGAGCATTATTCATTTCCAGTGGCAAGACTTAATGACGTTCCATTTCTTCAACTTTGAATTACTGACGTCATTACTTATCCATAAGACATATAATTAAACGTACATTATAATTAAACACATAAGTAAGGCTATGTTTATTAATTTATTTTTCGTGGCATGTATTATATTTGAATATTGTTTGTTTCGTTACAGGTAAGGAAAATGTCATTATTTTATGAAATGCGACGCTGTAGTCTCTGGGGGTAACATCTCGACAGTCGTTGTGTAAGATGATACTGTATTTATTTTCTCTTCGCTATAACACATTTTAAGTTTTTTTTTGTTGCCGAAATTCGTGAACACCCCATAAAGCCCCGTACAGACTACGACAAACGGCAAACAAAAACTCGCAAACGACAAACGGCTTGCCCAAAATCGTTTGTCCATATTTGTTTCAACAAACGGAGTGTACACACTATGGCAAACCGTTTTCAACAAACGCATCTGCTAAGCAGACGATTTTCAGGCAATCATCTGCTTAATCATATACTCGTGGAATAGTATTCCACGTGCGCACTTTTTCTGTTGAGTGAAATGCTGATCTCTCCACGAGCAACAAACCACGTGACTTAGTTCTAACGTGAAACAAACCATTTTTGTTCCTTTGATGTTACCGACACTCGCCAGGAAGGACAAACGTTTGTTCCAGATTATTTCTTGGTTTGTTCGTTTGTCCAAAATTGTTTGTAACAGTTTTTTTCACGGACCAAATGACAAACCGTTTGTCGTTTGTTGTTTGCCGTAGTCTGTACGGGGCTTAACAGTCGTTTTATCCTGACCAAACCAAATCAGTTGTATTTTCGTGTTAGCCAAGGAATATGTTCTCTTTAGAGACTTGGCTGTTTTCAGAATTTCTCGATCCAGATCAACGTCTAAACCGAGATAGTCTTGAAATCTTACAGCAACGTATGGGATGCCATCGATAGCGTTATTCCCCAGCCGCCCTGATATATTTACTAAAACCAATAAACTCTCATGCTGTATATAAACATGAGTTGAATTTTCCTCTGAAATGAATGGTTCGTATATTGAGGGAAAATGCTGGGCTGATGCATCATAGTCTAGACGCAGCTCGACTACCTTTACCGAAATTTAAATATACAATCCTGTCGAAACGCTGAAGAAAAAACGCTCCAATTCGTTTATCTATGGTGGTTGTATTTATCCTAAGTGGAGAGATGGGATGCGAGCCATGTGCGTGCTTTACTCGTTCAAGCATATATTAGCTCAGCCAACTGTACTTTTTTTATTAAATAAATCTCTGCAAGGAAATGCCTACAATGCGTATTGTGTAACATGCTGCACGTTTGCCTGTTGCTGAGGTTGTTTTTTCTAAAACGTGTAATTTTCGAATCACTTTCCCAAAGATGCCAGCAGTTACTGTATAAGAGTAACCAAACAGATGTATTTTAGATATCGGAAATGCAGGTCCATATACTGTATATTCTGTGAATAAGTTTAATTTTTTTATTATATTTACCTTGCTTTTTTGCGAAGCTGGAGCATTAGTGGGTTTTAAAAGAGCATCCTATATTGGTCTATTCGCATAACTACGTAGGTTTTCGACGATAGATTTGGACCTAAATGAAATATTTTCGGTAATTTATTTTTAGATAACTAATAACAGGAAATGGTAAACGAATTAAAATTCGTCGCCTACAGATATTGAAAAGGTTCTTCAATACATTGAACCCTTTTAAGGATAATTTTTTGAAAGGCAATTATTTTTGGAATATTTCCATTCACAAAATCCTGATCAGTATAGCATTCATTCCGAAGTTGATACGTGATTGCTATGTTTTCATTGTGAAAACGAAGTGACATTAGGCTGAATAGCTGCTATAACCCAGAAATTTGAGCTGAAACGTTCAAATTTTAATTTTGAACTGAAACATTCAAATTTTGGAACAAATATCCAATTCATATTAATTAAAATATGCACGTGGTTCCATGTGTTCGTCCTGAAAATCTAGTGCTATTTTGATGTACAACTACTACGGCATAGAGGAAAAATGGAAATATTGGGCACAATAATTTGATCTAACCTAACCTAAAACGTTGACATTACCGTGATGAACATTTCAGTTTCTACTGCACATGTACACCATATCAGTTGTCCTTTGTACTTGAAGATTGTACGTTTTTTAGGACGATAGCAGCTATTCAATCGAATAGCAATTCGTTTTCACAACGAAAACATTGCAATGGAGCTAGCTGAATTAATCCAAAAAAAAAAATTCCTAAACATTGATTTTATTTTCGAAATCCGATTTCATCAAACCAACAGTTAAGCATGAAATGAAACTGAGCGCAGCATTGCAGTTTCTGGTTTTGGAATGCAGCTGTTACGTGGTGTGGCATTCCTGAAAAAGTTCCTTCAAGAACCTTTAGAACTATGCAACCTTCCTTGAATCCAGTAATGGTGATGTGGTCGCCATTATAACGCCATTTTCAACGCATTTAAAAAGCACCATAGGTTATGTAAATGATTTTCAATACTTCCGCCGTTTAAGCGTTGCCGCGCATTCACAACCGCCAAAATGTGTAGTCGCTGCGATTATTTCAACACGTATGCACCGCTCTAATGACCTATAAAAGCAGTTAATGCGTGTACCGATTTGCTTTCAACTGATAAACGCAATCGTTGCAACGGCGAAGAAATGGAGGTTAACATTCGTGCCATTGTGTTTATTCTATTGTTGGCACAAGGTGAATTGGCATCACGAGCTTTCCTCCAGAGAGGTTCAATTTCACAAACCAGCAGCATTTTTTATTCCAGTTTTTTCCTACCCAAGAAGAAATGCAATATGCATGATACGGTCGAGTCCGGAGGACTCGGTCAATAGCAAATTGTCGACATCAACCGCTCGAACAAATGGCATTTCTGCCCATGCGTTCAATCCATAACGTCCATTATCGGGGACATGAATACTGACAGTTTCGCTGCCCAAAATAGCACGGACAGCAATTTCGATATGCTCTGCTCGAGCAGCTTCTGGAAAATCTCGGTGCCAGAGTCAAGGACCTGGAAAATCTTTTGCTAAATGACACGGCGAGAGCATGCCAAGAGATGCATTTTGCTCAACCGATATATCGAGCAATATGTCTCGACTTATCTCGCAAATCGTCCAGTTGCATTAATTTCCGATAAAAAGGAACTGCTTCGGCTCGTCACCATGTCCTCAATCCCATAATATTTTACGTGAAACTATAAATACCTGCCTGCACTTCTAGACAATAATCTTTTAAAATCGCAAACCGCTGAAACTTTTGCGATTTTGTTCATTCGTTTTTTGTTTAACGCGTGCTGTTGTTTACGTTGAATTCTGATATTTCTGTAGTTTGGGGATTCTCGAAGCATTTGCGCATTTTGCTTTATTGTAAAAAAATCTTTCCTCATTATTAATATTCAGTTAATAAAAACCTATGTGTAGTAGAAGAGTTCGTTTAAAGTCGGGTACACACTATAACCATCAAACCAAAACTAAAAACCACAAACCCCAAACTTTCAACGTGAACTAGTCTATACAAAAATTAATACAAACTAGTTTTGCAAAACCTGACTGTATACACTACAACAAACCGTATTGACAAAACTGAGCAGACGACAGGGGATTTCACTAATAGCGCATTCGATCGCTCCAAAAAGTGTGCTCTCAGTGTTGGTTTTGACACTGAAACCATTCGACCGCTTCT
>JAQGAO010001757.1:0-22717 GCA_034697705.1 Ommatoiulus sabulosus | reverse complement strand
TGTAAAAACTGTAAACAAGTTTTATATTATTGTAAAATAGTTCTCTATGATTTGCTGTTTTGATCGGAGAGTACATTTCAGAAATAAAATAAAGTTTTGCTATATATTTGCATTCCTATTTTGACTTTTTTTTAGGAGTACCTTCTCGAGTACTGGAAAACACAGACCTGGAAAAGTCAGGGAACTTAAAAATGACCCGGAAAAGTCGAGGAAGAATGGTTTATTCTCAAAAAGTCAAGAAAGTTTGCACTCCAATTTGCACTTTTTTTTGAGAAGGAGTATTTTCTCGAGTACTGGAAAACACAGACCTGGAAAAGTCAGGGAAGAATGGTTTATTCTGAAAAAGTCAGGAAAATTCAACGCAGTCATGGCGATCCAAAATTTATACTTCTAAGAGGTTAGCTCGTGGGCTCATTTTCCGAGTAGAAATTTGCATAAAAATTTCCCCCATTTCGGAGTACGGATTTGCAAAATTTTCAACGTTTTCCAAATATTAATTCGCCAAATTTTTCACGTTTTCCGAGTAAACATTTGCAACATTTTCCACGTTTTCCGTGTACAAATTTGCAAAATTCTCTAGGTGTACCGAGTACAAATTTTCCACATTTTCCGAGGACAAAATTGCGAAATTTCCCACTTTTTCCGAGCGCAAATTTTCAACATTTTCCCATCATGAAAATTTTCGTTAGTAAATTAAAAAAAAATATTTTCCAGCGTCTATTTTGGAAAAGTCAGGGAAGTTCAAAATGAAATTTCTGGGGGAAACCTGATCGAGTACCTTTGCGAGTACAAATTCCAGACTTTAGGCCGCAGTTTCTGATATCCGAGTCGGGGTTAATCCCCCAGAAATTTCATTTTCAACTTCCCTGACTTTTCCAGGTTTTAAAACTGAAAATTTACACTGGAATTTTTTTTTAATTTACCAACGATAATTTTGAAAATTAACACAGAATTTTTTTAACAAAATTTTGTATTCGGAAAAAGTTAAAAATTTGGGCTCGGAAAAAGTGGGAAATTCTGCAATTTGGGCTTGGAAAACGTGGAAAATCATGCCAATTTGTACTCGGAAAACGTGAAATTTTTTGCAAATTTCCACTCGGAAAATGTGGGAAATTTTGCATATTTGTACTAGGAAGACGTGGAAAATTTTGCAAATTTGTACCCAAAAAACGTGGAAAATTTTACGAATGAATACTCAAAAAACGTGTGAAATTGTGTAAATTTGTACGTGGAAAACGTGAAAAATTTTGCTAATTTGGACTCGGAACACCACGTTGAAAATTTTGCAAATTTCTACTCGAAAAACGTGGGAAATTTTGCAAATTAATACTCGGAAAACGTGGGCAATTGTGTAAATTTGTACGTGGAAAACGTGAAAAAGTTTGCAAATCGATACTCCGAAAATGCGAAATTTTTTTCCAAATTTCTACTCAGAAAATGGGCCCTGAGCTAACCTCGTACAAGTATTATATTTAGATTGCCATGACTGCGTTGAATTTCCCTGACTTTTTCAAAATAAATCATTCTTCCCCGACTGTTTCCGGTGTCATTTTCAAGTTCCCTGATTTTTCCAGGTCTGGGGGAACCCTGTCGATATTAGATTTCAAGTTTTTAAAGCGCGTAAATTTTGAAGACAGTTTGGTTTTCCAGTTTGAGGGCCCAGAAAGCAGTTAAAATAAAAGCGAGAAAAGTCATAACATTGGAAATACTTACTCGATAAATGTCCTCTTGAGCCAGCAGTAAAAAGCCACAGTTTTTCTCGCATCAGTTTTTCATAAAACTCCAGTACAGACTTTAAAAGTTCCGACCAAAACGAAAATGCGTTTATTTCCGAACCTATTTTAAAACGTCGATCAATTCATCGAAATACACGAGATATTGGATACGCAACGTAGCGCGATATCTGTCTAATAAATGTATGAAACTTACCATGAACAGAAATATTCGCCAAATGCATGCAAACTGCATTAAATGGAAAACTGAAGTTGGGAAAGGAAATTTCATGCCAACATCTAGAAGCAAATTCACTGTAATAAATAACATGGCGGACATTGATTACAACTACTTTCAAAACCATTTTTTCTCGTTTTTACGTTAAAGCGCTGCACACGTTTTACACACACAAAAATTAAACCAACATGCGTCAAGAGCGAAATATTGTACAGGCCAAAATATTATGACGCACATTAGGCAAAAAAACCTAAAATTCATTAATGGAAGCTCGTAATTCTAGCTTTATAGAATCTTTTTCTTCGCATTTAATATCACTCCCAATCTATACTTCGGCACTCGAGTCGGTGTGATCGAGAGAAATTCAGTGTATTCAGTGTATCAATGCCGCATTTTAAGACTAGATTTCTTTGAATCCACCATGGATTCACAATTCACACTTCCTCGATGCAGGCCCAGAGAAATGGGGGTGCAGGGGAGCATTGCTCCCGAACCGGGGTAGATCAGGGGCCCCGGCCGCCCAGAACATTTGTCTCGTAATTTTCTGAGTAAAATTGGTACAAATTTCAACGTTTTCCAAGGACAATTTGCAAATTTTTCCTAGTAAAGTTTCAAAATGTTGAACATTTGAAACAAATTGAACGATTTGAAACATTTGAACAAATTTACAAAATATTCAACGTCTTCCAAGAATAAATTTGTAAAAATTTCAACGTTTTCCAAGGACAATTTGCAAATTTTTCCTAGTAAAGTTTCAAAATGTTGAACATTTTTCGAGGACAAATTTACAAAATATTCAACGTCTTCCGAGAATAAATTTGTAAAATTTTCAACCCTTTCTGAGTATTCACTCGTGCAATTTTCCACCATTTCCGAATGAAAATGTGCAAAAAATTTAAATGTTTCAACCTTTTTCCGAGCAAAACGTTTTAATACGCTCAACATTTTTCGAGGACAAATTTACAACATTTTCCACGTTTTTGGAAGAAAAATTTACACAATTTACCACATTTTTTTTTTGGACAAATTTTTCAAAATGTTGCACTCATTCCGAGTACAAATTTGTAAAACGTTTAAATGTAAACTTTTACAATTTCCAACCTTATCCAAGGACAAATTTGAAAATTGTTGAAAATTGCAAAGCGCGAATATTTTAAAATGTCAAAAAAATTCTTAAGCCCTAGAAAGTTTTGGCAATGTTTTCAGAAATAAATAGTGAACGGAAGGGGCCCGGAACAAACATTGCACCCCCAGAAATAATTCCTCTCAGAGGGCCTGCCTCGATCCCACATATTATAAAATAAAAAGCCTCATTGGATCATTTCCGTAGAAATGAAACCATTGACCATTAGACCACTTGACCACTGACCATTAGACAGTGTTGGTCTTTCAGCGTATGACACTCGGGGCGACTCTCTAAATAAATTACCTTATTAAATAAAAAAAACCACATCCGGTAGGGACAAATGTCCCGTATTTCACAACCTCGTAAAACTTCAGTAGCCGAATTCCGACTAGGAGTTGAAAAAAAAACCTTAGAATTAATTATACTCGGATCGCCATTGAAAAATGTGTTGAATTTGATACTGATAAATAAAATTGGAAAATATTTCTACTTAAAACGTCGTCATTGTGTCATATTCTACGGATACGGATCTAGAAAACTGCATGCCGAAGGCGCTTAATAATTTCTCCGAGGTGGTGGCCACGTTTTGCCTCTGTTTGTGGTACTCGTCAGCGTACTGTCTCAATTTGTTACTCTGAAATATGGCCCTTTCCCGTTTTTTCAGTAATAATTCGCTAGGATTCAGCCATTTAAGCTCCAGACATTCATCGGCGGTCGGGCGTTTTCTGAAATTTCAGAGTAAAACGGAAAGATCAGACACTATTATCACAACCTAGACATTTTCAATAATTGAGGGGATAACAAAGTGAAATAAAATCATTTGAAATTGGTATTATTATGGTTGAACCACAGATTACTGATACTCCTATGAATGAAGCCAGTCAAGTGAGATTATTTTTTGTGGTAATTTTCTCATTTTTGCGTCTCAAGTTTCAGGCAAAATTATCACAAAAAATTAATCGAAATAAAACTTTTCACGAACATTTTTCATTTTCATATTTCACCTTATTATCGTTTTTAACTACAGTAGAACCCCTCTAGTCCGCCCTCGGCTAGTCCGTCGCTCCGGTTAATCCGACCGTGGTCCGAGTCGAGAAACTTGTCCCGACTCGTCTAGAATTTCATCCGCTAAACAAAAATCTATAACTGACTTTTTTCTAAGTTATTTTTTTACTATAGACTAGTACATAAATACATATAGTATTGCTCTTTTTCATAATAACAGCTTTTATGCGATTTATTGCAATGTTTTTAATGTAGAGAACAATATGTACAGTCATTCTTGAGTTGAAAGATTGTTTATTTTACTTTTGTCTGATAATCCGACCTGTTTTGTGTTCCGACCATACCCCCTGTCCCAAAGGTGACGGATTAGAGGGGTTCTACTGCATTCTACTGCAAGTTGTCGAAACATACATATAGTAGCGATGCTTTCAAAATGACGTTCACAGGGTTCCCCCAAAAATTTCATTCTTAACTTACCTCAAGCCCAGTAGACACTAAAAAATATAGCACAAATATAAATATAAACAGCAAATGGCAAATCGGTGTGTACAGGGCTACTCCTCAAATCACAAATCAGTTTTGTAAAAATAAAGGTACACACCGAAAATAAAACATACTGACATAACGTAGCAGACGATAGATGATCACGTGAACGAATTCAGGTGTAACCATAACAACTCTGTAAACAGTGTGAGCAATTTCCACACGAGCGGTTACAACTGGTTTCTCTGTAAGTTTCTCCGTAGTATATGGTGTTATTAGTTTTTTTTTAAAAAAATAACTAATTTCTGGTAGCTGTAATATGAAACACCTACAAAGAGTGGGATTTTAATTAATACCTTAGCTTAACTCAATTAAATGCATTAAATTACTTAATGTATTTTATCAATTTTAAATTGCCATAATTAATTATTATTTTATATTTTATTGAATTCAATTATTATTATTTTATATACTCTCTATTCCATTCCCCGATGTTTTCCTAAGCCCAATCCGTGTAGTTCGATGCGATGCACGTGTTAAATCTAGATTTAAACGTCGCTGATCATCTGCACGATCGTTGCTGACGTCACCGTCAGGAGCGTCATACAAAAAATTTATATTTGTCTCCTTTGATCTAACGACTCTCAACGGGAGAGGCAAATGACAAAAATAAACGTGAAACTTATTTAAAATTTTTCATGATGGCCACTGAAACAAACAGCGACAATTTTTTTTATTTATATTTGCCGTTTATATTTATATTTGTGCTTTATTTTTTGGTGTGTACGGGGCTTCACTTTTCCAGGTTTTAAAAAATTTTCTTAACGAATGACGTCAAAAATTGACACTGAAAAATATTTTTTTTTTTAAATTTACTAATGACAATTTGAAAAATTAACGTAGAAATTCTTTTTAAAATTTACATAAATTGCGTAAACATTTTTTAAAATTGGAAAAGTTTGTAATCTGAAAATTTTGAAAATTTGTGCTCGAAAAAAAGTTGAAAATTGTGCGATTTTTTCCTAGGAAAATGTGGAAAATTGGTACTCGGAAAACCTAGAGAATTTCAAAAATTTGCACACGGAAAACGTGGAGAATTTTCCTAATTTGCACTCTAAAAACGTTTAAAATTATGCAAATTTGCACTCATAAAACGTGGAAATTGTGTAAATTTGTACATGGAAAACGTGGAAAATTTCGCAAATCTGTACTCCGAAAATGTTAAATTTTTTTTGCAAATTTTGCAAATTTCTACTCGGTAAATGGGCCGGAACTATAAACTTGTAAATGCATTACTTTTGGATCACCATGACTGCGTTAAATTTCCCTGACTTTTTCAAAATAAACCATTCTTTCCTGACTTTTCCATAGTCATAGGTCGTAAGCATTTTAACGAGTTTTTTAAGTATACACACTCACAGTCGAAAAAAAATCTTGAATGAAAAGTTTTTTAAAATTGATAAAATAATAAAAAAAATGATGCCGGTGAGTTCATGACAAGACTGTCGTACAGTAAGTACGTTTTGTAGGTGTCAAAGGTACAATTATGGAATCAAAGCCCAATTAAAGTCGGATTTGGCAATCGCATTTAATGCGTGTTTTTAATATTAAATTGATAACGAGGCCATTTTGGATTGTCCCGCAAGCACTGTACGTACATGTACGTTTGCCTCGAAACAAGGAAAATTGGAGCTATAGACGCTGTCTGCGTCCGAGACAGTTTATAAGAGAATCGCCGGTATTAAGGTCCCGGGGTGTCCAGAGTGGCTGCTATATTCAGTTGCAAATTGTCGAGACATACATGTAGTAGCGAAGCTTTCAAAATGACGTTCACAGGGTTCCTCCAGAAATTTAATTTTGAACTTTTCTGTCTTTTTCAGTTTTTTAAAAAAAATTACCTGACCAAAGACAACGCCAAAAATTGACATCTTTTCCCAAATTGACACTGAAAAATGTTGAAAATGTCACCCAGCAACCCTAGAGGGTGCCACCGTGCAGAGGGCAGAAAAGAAGATACCTCTTGTAGGCCAGCCACTGACTAATCAGGTCAAGCCTTTGTACCTCTTGCATTTGAGACCCCTACATATTCTGACCTAAATAAATACTTGCTACTCTAACCTTCAACCAGTGTGGATGTGCTTTTTCTCTCTTTGATAGAAAACAACAGGTTATGGGCCCAGCATGCTTCCACTGCACATTTTATCAAGGCTTAAAATCCAAACTGCAATCCAACTGCATCCAGTTCCGGTCAACCTTTAAAGAAGCTGTTTTCAAGTATTCCAACAAAGGACAAGGAACTGAACCAAGTGATCACTGTTTTTTAAGATTTTCAACCAAGGAAAAAGAATTCGACCAAAGTTAACATCGACCAAATCAAGATAACTGAAGCTTACAAGATCGAGAAACTCTCCAATGAAAATTACAGCACATGTAAGATGCAGATAAAGGCAGTATGTGTAGCAAGAGGTACGTGAGAAACTTTATTGATAAAATCCGAATGCCCTGACATCGACCAAGCCAACCCTGCATCTATGGCAGCAGCCAAAGCATGGGATCAAGCTGACACAAAGGCCGAAAGCGGTCTGTTATTATCCTTAACAACTTCACAAGTGAAACAACTACGAGGCTTATTCGGAGCTCACAACATGTGGATGAAACTCCGAGAAATCCACGAGGACAAAGGGGACAGTGAGATCGTGTCATTAATCACCAGATTGATGACCAAACGATTAACGTCCGAAGACAAATAGGGTAAGTTCCTAGATATTTACAAATGATACAATTCAGACTTTAGATGACAAGAAGATCAAGATAACAACAGAAAAGATCTCTATTAGTGCATTGTTACAGAACCTTTTCGAAAGTTTTTCAGCCGTACGCAGTGCTATACGCACGATGAAGTCATGCCGACTTTTGACGCGGTGCGTAAACAGCTGGTTGAGGATCAACGAGGAAGAAATGCAACAAGGACCAACGATACTGCGTTATTTGTAAGAAAATCTTCTAAGCCATCCTGGGACCTGAAAAATTCTACTGAAAAGGAACGGATTACCAAACCTCGAAACAAAACCTCAATTAAGTGCCATCATTGTGGCCCCCTTAGCCATTTAATTGTACATTGTCGTTTTAAAAAGGAACTCAACGCTGAATGCAAGTCCGAGAAAGCTGTGTATGTCACAACTGACACAGTTAGCGACGCGGGGCATTAAGCTTTCCTCTCATCCGCGGCAACACCTGCACCAACCACGTGGATCTTCGACAGTGGCGCAACATCCCAAATCTGCACCAAAAAGAAGATGTTCACGGAGATAGATGCACGAAACAAGGAGCTGAGGATGGGGAACCTTAATACGTCCGCCATCGAAGGCGTAAGAAAAGTCGAAATCATCAGCGAAGATGGTATGTCTGAATCCCTAAGCAACGTCCTTTAAGTCCCAGAACTGCAATCCAACCTGATGTCCGTCGGGAAAATCACAGACAAGGGGTACACCGTACATTTCAAAAGCAGCAGTGCCGCCATTATGAATGGCGCTGGAAAGACCGTCACGACTGCAAAATGAGACGGAAAAGTCTACGGCCTAGATCTCGATGTAAACGACCAACTGCCGCCATGCGAAATCTGCATGTAGGGTAGGCAGGCACAAAAGCCATTACCAAAACAGAGCAAATATAAAAGTAAGGAACTTTTAGAAATTGTACATTCTGATATTTGCGGCCCAATGCGCACTAACTCCATACACTCTAAGAAATAATCGTGAAATTGGGTGTTTTGTAACACCTAATTTCTTTTGAGGTATTTTGAGGTACAGTGAGTTGTTTAAAAATACTTTGGTATTTAAAAACCCCTAATGGTATTTCTAAACTCCTAAAAAAGTGTTTTGAACAAAAAAAAACGTTGAAAAGGTGCTTATAGATACCCTTTATGGGAAACCCAAGAAAAGGCAAAACTAATGAGGCTCTCTGAAGCGAGTCGAGATAGCAGAGTGGCAGCGTGAGGTATCCAGGATAGGTTGCAGGATCGAATCCCGGTAGGTTTCAAGAATAAATTTGGAAATAAAACTATATACGGCACGTGATTACTATGTGTTTCCATGGTGACGTAGCTGGAAACGGAAAATTTTTGAGAGAAAAGAAAACACCTTTTATGATATTCTGGAACACCTCTTATGGTATTATGGATGTGGTATTCCATAAAACACTATCTCAAAGGTTTTCCAAAACACCAAAAAAAGGTGGAGTATTTGTGACAAGCAAAGTACCTTTTTTTCTTAGAGTGCAATTAGTGTATATGTTCTAAAGATTTTAATTGACAGTGGATAACTTTTATTTCGAATCTTTCGATCGTGTTCATTTTTTTATGTTATTTGGAAACAGGTAAGAACAGGTCCTGGCTTCAAACGAGGTACATGCACATACTGTATGTATCTCAAGTAATATCAGAAGTACATGTAGCCTATATTGTTTAACATTCAAACAATTTGCATCCAATCAACATATTCTCCGAAGCTTTTCTATTGCCAAGTCATCTGCTAAGTTTGCCACATATATAGTACTGTATACTGCATGAATTTCAACTACACTTAGAATTCCTGAGCATGGATATGTCTGATAGCATGACGCAGCTTCTGGTTCGCATGTTACTCCCGCCGGATGCCAGAAGTCTTGAATGAAACTCCATAAAGTGGCTCGTGTATTTTCTCGACTGACGAAATGCACCACCAGGCGATCGCTGCTATTGTTGAGGTTGAGATGCTGCCAAATGTCTACAAGTAGTTGGACGCCATCTTCTGGGGTTGTGATTATTGTGCCTGCGTTTGGTGGTGAATCGTAGTTTGCATCCAAATGAATGTGGTGTGTTAAAAATTGAGAATATTTTTTTGTTCAAGAAAATAAATGACTTTGGAGTAGAAACGACAATCTCGCTGCATATTCAGGCTTTTTAAAATAATGGCGCATAAGCATAGAAATCAAATACTTACATGCTTTAAAATCGTGAACATTGGTCGGATCCGGTACACTTGCAAGTCCAGACAAAAACCAAGGTGATAAACCGGTGTTTGTCATGCGCGACGTGCCTTCGAAGTTCATTCAGTATTTTGAGGCTTCAGTAAAAGGTAACTGAAATTAGTGCATTGACAAATTGTGCACAAAGAATGAGCTAGCACCGTATTGGTTCATTTGATACGAGCGTATTTAGCAATTACATGTGAAAAACTCAGACTGGACAGGGAAAGCTGAGTATATGTATACATGTATACATGTACAAAAACTGATCTCTTACCAAATTCATTGACAACGAACGTCATTGTCAAGAATTAAAAAAATTGCAACTCCATCCTTGAATTTATCATTGTAGCGTATACTATATACATGTACATCCGGAAATCCGTGTATTGCTGTTTAATCAGTCTGCAGTACCAATTGGTACGTATTTGGATTTTATATATAACTGTCTTTATCTTCGCCAGAACTTATCAGTCTGACATAACGACATCTCACTGGGTACAGATTCTGAGCTTGTCAAAGGTCGTATTTAATTTACCTCGTTGATAAATACGCTCATAAGATTATGCAGTTAATGATAAACTACTACATGCAATTAATTTTGAACAAAATACACGAATGTAAGACGACTCCACACAATTCGAAAGATTTCTGAAACTTTGTTGTCTCAGTGTGCATTCTGTTTAGGAAATCTTGCCTCATGATGTTTGAGCAATTAAAATTGGCCCTTGTTTTTTTAGCAAAGCGCATTTTCTTCTTCTTAAATTGCGAGAGAAATAAAAGATACAGGTATTTCGTATATACAGATTTATTGCGTGGATTTTGTATGAGGTGTGATCCAAAGGTATTGCTCTGTGCAGAAATAAGAAACGGGTTGCCAGCCTTTCACTGATGGGAAGTTGCTCGACGGAATTGAAAACTGGAGTGTGTTCAGGATAAATGTTTTCAATTAGCTTACATGTACACATATTGTTTTGATACTCAATTTTTGAGTTTAAGATGCTCAATGTGAGCGCTTGACACATTGGTCACACAACAGCAGTTATCAAGGAGGTGGTGTGAAGACATTTTTGGTTGGCAACGTACTCTACGTGTTAAACCTATATGAGCGGTCGTCTGCTCCTTCAATGAGTTGATAGATATTCTTCGAAATTGACTTTTTTTCTAATTTCTTTTGCATATATTTCGGTATTTTTGAATTATTGGAGTCAACGTAAAATGTTTTTATATCATGCAAGCAAGTATAGGCATCATATTTCAGAAATACTTAAAAAGGTCGCCATTTCAATAACATTTAAACAGAATAAAAAATACAGTGTTTATTATTCCTCACGTAATGCAAAAATACTAAAATATATACAAAAAATTAAAAAATATAGTCAATTTCGTCGATTATCTATGAAAACAATGAAGTAGCTAGCAGACGACGTTTGTCTAAAAATGTTGCCAAACCAAAATGTCTTCACAATGGTCGAATTCATCCCAAACTCTTGTTGCGCATGCGTTCGCAATCTTAGTAACAACTGCGTTAATGATGCTTTGTTGCAGTTCTGCGAGAAATGAGATCTGCGAAGATTCTGACTGAGTACCCCTATTTACGCGTAACTCCCATTACAGTGTATTTGAGATTCATCAGATCAATGAATGGGTTTATTTATTAAAAAGCTGAATCATTGCAAAGATGTTTTCACTGTATATATCGAAACATTTCAATTATTATCTGTGAAACGCACAATGCGAAAGGCATGCGAGGGGTACTCGAATCCAGACTATAGTTTGAACTGAAATGTATTAAGTTTAAGTTTTGCGATGACAATCTTTGTGTATACGCGGGATTTTTTTTTCTGGAAATGTTCTGTCCCGCAATTATTTGCATGGATGATTCCTGATTTGTAATGATGCCATGTTTTTCATCGAATTAATGCTTTTGATTACTCACTTTTCATGTCATTAAATGCCAGGAAAATACGAATGACTCGCGTGGATGTCACAATACGTACGCGTGCAATGAATGTCGTGATTGCACTTTCAGATAAATCTCAAATCATAAATTCTAATAATAAGGCAAATGCAAATTGTGCTTCGTTTTTTTATGGAAATCGATTTTCTGCTAATGTACTCGAGCTTTTCATCCCCCCCCCCCTTCATCGTGGATCGGTGGGCCCCCACATTCTTTCCCTATCTCGTTTGCCCTTTCAAAGGGGGTTTGGTATTTTTTTTTTCCCTAGCAGTTTCTTTCTAATTAAAAAAATGTCATCAGGGGTTTTTATTTAAACATCCTTCCATACGTTCATCCGAAGATTCATATTTCTCTGGCTTTTGCTCTTCCCGTGTACTCCTTTGGCGGTGTTTTTTTTTTTCCTTTCGGTGCCCGAGTTTGCATAATTATGGGCTACATCGTGTATGGGGGTGCCTTTATTTTGAGTTCGGGGATGTTGTTTTTTGAGTAATCCACCCCACGCGAGGATGATTTAACGTAATTAAATTTACTTCGTGGCTCGCAGGCATTTGCTAAATTCCGTATTTTCGAGCACGAAAAAATTAATCGGAGTTGACAACATGTTGGGTTCGAAGATATCGGAAAATACACCGAGGGAATATTTGCCTCTCCGAGCTTTTCTTTTCTTTTTTTTTAATTTTTGTGTTTTTGCAATGGTTCGATGATGCCGATTGAAACGTGCGATGGACGGTTATTCAGTTGGATCGTTGTGGGTGGAGTATAAATTGCCTGTAAACAGGATAATTTATGAAGTTTAAACGTGAAAGTTTAAATTCATTTGTCCTAATTTCATTGGTATTTTAATTATTCAATTTCAAAATTAACGAGTTGTAATTATTTATTTGGAGTGTGATGGGGAGAGTAGTTCGTTAAAAAGTCGACTTCAAAACGCCACGAGCTCCTCGGATCAAAACCGAATCTGTTATAGTTGCATTATCTGGAGTTAAGCAAAACCAAAAAAACTGCTTGCCATGCCATTCCATCTTTTTTTCACAGTTGGGCTAAATAGGTTATGACCCACACATCTCGACTGGATTTACACTATGTATATGCGTTCAAACTATCGAAATCGAGTAATTGAAATCATAATACAGTAAAACCTGTAAAAGTGACCACCTTTGAATGGTGACCACTTTTTAATGTATAGTTGCTTCTAGTGTACATTTCCTTCATAAAAATTCTCTGTATAGTGACCAGTGTGTGTTGTCTTTTTTGCATTTTTTACATTGTTAATGCATGTATACCTCAAAAAGTGACCAGATAACAGAAGGGTCACCTTACATCCTGCTTTAACCGTAGTGGTTCTCAAATAATTCAGCCAATCATGTTATTCAGATCGAAAACATCACTGAAAACATGATCATAAAAAGCAAAAAGCATTTAAAACAAGGAAAACTTGATTGATTTTTTCTTTAAAAAAAAAGCAAATGTGTAATAAGGCAATAAATATATATGGACATGATGATTCTGTACTTTTTTGGTTTTGTGGTTTTTACTACATGCATGTATTACAGGCTGCATGTATAAGTGCAGTGTACATATATTCATTATTTTAATTGAATTCAGGCATTCTTTCTATATAGTGACCACCTGTGTACAGTGACCAACAGAACATTTTTTTTGGTGGTCACTCTTAACAGGCTTTACCATACATGCATAAGATGTACTCAAACAGAAGCTTAACGAATGGTACTTTAGCAATCGAACGTGAGGTCACGTGAGCAAAAGGAATGCTTTACATTTACTCGTAATTGATTTGAAACAGCGAAAACCTTGAGTGATTTTTTAAACCAATTGGCATGTCGTTTTTTTCACACGTAACTTCACGACTACAAAATTGTCATTCGTTTACGTTAAGCTTCTGTACGAGTACCCCCTTAGCCTAATATACATGTAAATTTACTTTCACATTATTTGTTGCTACTTCGGTGTGTCGAAATATCTTTAAACATGCGCATATTGTTTGTTATTTATATCAATACATGTCAATTTATGCCAAAAGCGTACTCTAGGGGAAAAATTTGAAAATATTGCTTTAATACACGAATGGCAAAATTTATTCATAACCCTTACAATGGACGCTCCATATTTTTAAACAAAATGACTTTTCGCCCTTTTAATTTTTTAAAAAAAATAAATGGCAAATTTTATTTTTGTAGGTAACAAAACCATATCCAATGGATGCCCCGTTTTTGCTCCTGTAGTAAATTGAATAAATGCATTAGCCTTCTGGCGTTCTTTATATCCGTTTGTTTTCTATATACGGTATTTACGTTACATGTACGTGTAACAAATTACTAAAGGAAATGATATCATCTTCCCCCGCACGTGCATTTAGTATCGATTAAGACGTCACCTATCATTTACGTTTAGCTAATATTTTTGCTAAATTGCGGTTTGCAACCAGCTGAATGCCTCGTTTGTGTTACTGGCTTCAAATTTAGGAAACGAGATGGACGTACGATAGGGGAAAAGTTGTTTTGTACACCTTTAATATGACGTTGATGTAGGGAGTTATTAAAGCGGCGTGTATTTGCTTTAGATGTGAAACCGCTTTTACCTGGTCACATCAAGATCATTATTAAATTCACTCATTTTTGTTGTTGTTTGTTGCTGCTGCTGCTCACGTGGTCACGCATTTCGAATTTCTTGACAAGTACGTCGCAATTATTTCAATATGTCGTGTGATTAATTAGGTTAAATGATGACGATTACGCTTATTTTGAGTCACTCTGTAATACGAGGTAACGTTTTGCGATTGTTTTCCCTGGTATGTCAATTTTTCGGGTCTCGTGCGGTCTTCCATTAGCGCACAGGTGCAGGGAAATGACTGTTGTTTGTTGCAAATATTAAAGGAAATGGCAAACAGAATTTTCAATGGCAAGAAGGCGCATCCTGGATTGTTGATATTATTTTGCCATTACTTCCCCATCGATTGAATCGAGCAAAAATATCATACATGAAACGGATTTTCAGTTATAACATGATAATTACAGGCATTTTTTTATATCTGATATATTATATAGTGCAATAACCCGCGTAATTTTTGGTTAAATATCATTCATTACCGGTTGCGCAAAGAAAAGATCGGCCTTCCGCGATTGTTGTCATCTGCAAACGTTGGATGGCACCACAATCGCATTGTAGGCTGGCTATATACAGTACCTGTAGTGTAAAAAGTCGTTTTGGCTGAAGGGAAATTTTATAGCGCACCTGTACGAGGGTTGTTCAAAAAGTTTCAAATTTTTAAAACAAAGCATTTTTAAAAAAACAACAAAGCAGTAAAAACTATATGCAAAAGCTTTTTTTTTACATATAGTATTAGCTAGTATTACAGTATTGGCCTTCCAATTAATAGGGCCCAGGTGCAAAAGTTATTTGCAAAACGTGTACTGTTAGCAAATAGGCGCTGAAAAATATGTACATGTATATCAATATATCTAAAAATTTCACGCCCTGTTGTACAGTTATAATTTCCTTTATACAGAACCATTTAAAATGTCTCGATAGTTTTAATGTTGCAATAGCCCACATGTTTGCCATTGGAACAATCGTTCCGACTTTGCGCATGAATGCTTAAAATTATCGCCCCAAGATATTCATCGCAATATTTTGATTTGATTTTTCTCTCCATTTTGTGCCATTTTAGGATTGTTTTCATTTCAAGGCGGCTTACCTCCAATGTAAAATTGTACACAGACAGTTGCCAGAAGTTAATAAAAATTGTCAAAAAAATATGAATTTTCTCTATCACTGTATATATGCTTTATACTTTTCATTAATTAAAAATCCAACTCTTTTTATAATTATAATTCAACCGAATTTAAGACCACTTCTGCCACATAGTGGCTAGATCGCTAACTAATGAAATCGCATTTTGATTAATTATTTAAAAAGAAAGTTAGAGGTTTTTTAGTTATGACAAGCAAAGCATGCGGTGCTGGAAAAAATGCACATTTCGAGGCATTTTTTTTCTCTCATAATTTGTCGGAAACGGTTCGTGTACAACTTGGCAACTTGCAAATGAGCAAACTTGATAAACCGGCTTTTGCATCATATTTACACGTGACTTGTATATCATTAAGCATGCAGGGTTTTATTAGCAGTGTACATGTTCCGCTATTCTGTGTATAGTTGAGGTACTCAACTGGCCGTACGCCAGTTGTCACTATATATACAACCCATTCGTTAGTTGTTTGCAAGTGATTGCGAAAAAAATTATCATACATGTACAAGTGTACTTGAACTTCAAGGTAGCCACACAACGGATTGTACAATAAGCGTTACTGCAGGGTGTGCGCACGCGTGGTTTTCTGTTTTATGTACAGTAAAGGGTTATATGAACAGTTTAGAAAGGTCAACGTTGCGAGATAAGCGCGTGTAACACTAACACATTACGTGTCATTGCATACAGGGTTATTGGGATAACGATCACCGAATTCGGAGATAAAACCCTTACAATGGTGCAAAAAGAGCTAGCTATAGTTGTTATCAGCTGTTTGATATTAGGCCTGGCGGCAGTGAAACTGCGTTTTTCGTGATCACTTAGTGGTGTACTCAATTCCGAAATACACGATGGGAGCCCTACGCCCGTGAGTTAGACACGTGCGTACTGTATGCACCTACTTGTACATGTAAATTTAAGACGGGTTTTTGTGTTAGTTGGTATATACGTTTCTTTGTTTAATAGTTATCTCATCGATGGGATATCTTCAAAAACGCGTGGCTTTACGGAGTATGCTATCGTTGCACGTAAGAACATTTAAGCTGTTGAAATCGATGCGACAACTTCTGCTTGAAAAAAAAAAAAAGAAGAAACGCCTTAACGTTTTTCCCATTTGACCGTTGGTCATTTTCGTTTCGTTTCAGGCAAGGGTCATGCCTTTGGCGGCTGGCGGGTGGATTGTTGAGTGGACGGCAGGGCGAACGGGTTGAAAGGATTGAACGAAGAAGGTAAGCAGCGCGAGAATCTATTAAAACGAAGGCCGTTGTTGTTGTTTTGAAATTGACAAACGTTTGCTTAACCTACTTTATGTCAATTTCCAATACATGATCAAAAGTTTCCGTTCACTACTTTATGAAGTTTAATGGCGTTGTTATGGATACTTTACGCCGATCGGGAAGTAACCGCACTTCACACGCACAGGTGCATGGCGTGAGCGGAATGTTATTATGGAAACCGTATTAGTTACACGTACAGTACGTGTTTATGGACCACGTTTTATTTAGGGCAAAGGGTTCACTGTAAAGGTCGAGTATATCGATTACGCGGGAGTTGACGACAACCGCTCATAGATGGCGGCACTTCGTTGTTGCTTCTATCGCAGTAAGATAAAGGACGGCGCGGATGTCAGATTAATCAGAATTTGAAAATGCGTTTGCTCTGCTCGAACAATCTTGTCAATATTCGAACATGAACATCGAAAAGTGATCGAGAGTTCATTTGAAAAGTCGAAAATTCTCCAAAAAAGTTCAGATGCTGCGCTACAATGTGATGTAACGTGTAAAATCGTAGTATACGGAACGAAATGTGAGAAGGTGGACGTAGTAGGTTAAGAATATACTGTAGAAATCCAGCATCAATAATAAAAATATTGCACGCACCTCAAATAATTTTCTTTCGTTGTAAGAAAATATTTAAAGAAATATTTTGAAAATGGAACTTTTTCGACTGTTTTTCGTGAAACGAAGATAGAAGCTGACATTTTTTTTGCATTTTTTTAAAATTAAATTAAGCTACAAAATAATTTAATTTTTATTTTAAGGTGTACGATTTCAAGACAGTCGCTTTCATACTCTGATTGAAATTAAAAGTTCATTCATGCATGTTGAAACTCTACTACGTGCAATTTAACGTCTTTCATTATCGGCTTTGAATCGGGTCGGGTAGTGCCCAGCCTGTAGTGTTGGTCCGTTAAAATGGCCCCATCCATGGATTTTATTGCCGTTGTTTAGCGGCATTGTTCGTAAGAGCAGGCGTATACGATAGATCGATGTTGAGTGATGACGCGTGGAAGCAAACATAAAAAACTGGCATCACCCATTCGGCGAGCGTGTTGCTCTCTCTCTCTCGGATGACGCAACCGTGTCAATGAGCTTTTGTGGTTGACACTGCCGGCCGGCATTCCACGTGTTCGGGAATGACCGTATCGACGGAATTTGGCACGATTGCCCGTTCTCTTCGTTGTTGTTGTTGGTTTCCGTTTTGCGTATAAACGTATAGCGATGTAGGGTCGTTGGGTGGAGTGGGGCGACCCACTTGGCCCTGTGCCAAATAACACCACCGTAATACGCGGTATGCCGCACACACATCCAAATAGGAACTAATAAACCACAGTACATGTATACGAAAAAACCAGTAGGCTCACTCCGTGTCGGCACCTTTGATGTTGAAACCACCGGAACGAGTGAAGCGTGCCACATGATGATGTATGATTGAGTGAACGAAAAAAACAACTAGTTGACTCGAGTGAGTAAGTGAACGACAGTTCACGCTACTTCACTTAAATCCGTTTCGAACCAGGGGACGATGAACGAGTTCAGTGAAGTAGTTCACTTTGGTGAGTGAAGTAGGAGTGAGTAAGTCATTTCAGTGAACGACTTTTTACTCATACACTATTCCTGTGCGACGAGACGAGCTCATGGATATACTGGGTGGCCACAGGTCAGTGAAGTCAGGGGGAAAACAGTGGTCATGGAAGTCATGTAAATTTTCCCAAATAATTGCAAAATGCTATCCCTGCACTCAGTCTGCTACCAGCTGCATCCCCAATCCTCTTCAATCCACCCTCATCCTAGCTTGGGAATATTCCAGCTAGCCTTGTAGCAAATTGTAGTGTTTTGCCAAGCTTCTCATTGCAATTGTTATTTTTCATTATGACAAAAAAATTGATATGCATTAACGAGTAAGATTTTGTGGCCACCCTGCTATAGGTAAAAGTGGGCGCAGTCACCATACTGGTCCTTTCGTATACTGTGATAATAAACGTTGGAGTGCGCTGTTAATCTGGTATACTGTGGCTGTTAATAGCATAAGTCTTCCACTCGCCATCTAGTGACCATTCGTGAGTACTAATTTGTTGGATGCGTGCAAATTAGCCCGTGTACATACTGTACACGCATAAAGTGTGTCCGGTTTGCTCACTCGATGACCGATACAGCTACATGTATAGGTATACCATATACAGTAATGTATGTATACACTCGTATACCATATACAGTAATGTATGTATACACTCGTATACATATACTATGTATATTCGTCATCTCAGCAGAAGTGATGAGATGACGAAATAGGGTTTTGCTAAGGCACTCATGCAGACAGAAGCTTCCTGGATCACTTTGGCAGATGTGAAGTCATGACACGTAGATGAAAAACGAACGGCATTAATTGATTTGAAACGGCGATAGCCTTGAACGAATTTTTAAAACTAATTTGTGTTAAATTTTGAACACGCGAGTTCACGAGTACCAAAATGCGATCTGCGAAGCTTCTTCTTGAGTCTTCATCATTAACCATGGGCTAAACTTCCGTTGATGTCATGATGATGTCCTCCTGAGAACCCCTATATATATTCTCATCGAAGTGGCGAGTTCTAGGTACATGTACTTCCAAAACATTTACATGTAATGACTTAACCAGACACGTAATTCAGTGACAATCGTTTCTCTTAGTTTAAGCTTAAAATTTTAGTTCGTTTTGTTTGTAGAGAAAAAGTGTTGGTAGAATAATTTGTGGAATAATAGAACAATAATATTTGGATAAAAAAGAAAGTTATATACTGGGAAATCATATCCAAATCAATAAACGAATCTAGTTTCCATAATCTCGATTACTGTTTTTTGACTAACATTATATGTTAAAAGACCAAGGCTCGCCTCCTTTTTTGTTCCACTTCATCTCAAATAACCTTTTAGTTATACTTGTATACCGTATTTTTGCAAAAGACAAAAAATGCGCGGAATGTCACGCAAAGCTTTGGGCAGATGTACCGTATAATGGCGCTTCAAGCAGAAATACGTGTATCCAGGGGACTCACTCGAATTAGCTATTTTGTACATGACGTTGTCGTGTCAGCGCCCTCTGGCGGTAACAAAAAAAATCTTGGAAAAAAAAATAAAAATGAACGAGGACAAAGTAATGGGAAAACGTCATTTCAAATCTTTTAGCAATATCTTATATTGAGATGTCCTGAGGGACTGCAAAGGGAAAATCTCTCGTGGATGCCTGATAAGATGACATAATTTTTGGAGAGGAATTTGTTCGGCCAAAGATAGCAGTCTGAAGCGTATATACGTACATGGAAACTATATAAATAGAAAAATAAAATCTATAGTCCGACCTGGGACTATAGTCAGTTTTAGGGGAAAATAAAAGAAATGCCGCATGTTTCTGCCATGAGGAAAACAGCAGCTTTATTTTTTCAATATTGTAAGTACATGTGGAATTGCAAATTACTGCATGGCGAGCAGCTTATAAACGTATGCTTTATGCACACGAAAATTTATACTAACTGGCATAATAGTCTCCAATTTTGGAAAACATGCCCGAAAATATACAGTGAACTTGTAGACCTATACTGTACTGTACAATTGTATATGAACTTCCTTATTTACAAACTTGAGTTCGTTACTTGTTGTTTTATTAAAATATACATTATTTTACCTAACGATATGCCTCTGGATCTATGTTGTTCTAAAGTAAACTGGTCGTTGTTGCTTTGGAAACTAAATATATATAGGGACGACATGGTCTTAACATTATTGACGTTTAATCGGTCGTTGTTAAGCAAACTTCGCAGCTTTTAAATTATAAGATACACAAGATGGCTACCAATCTCTATCTTTTATATACACTGTACTGTATATTATTTTCTTTCCTATAGAATAAAACTTATTTTTATTTAAGTATTTATTGAAGGCATGTAATGCTCTGCATAATTTTATTAAAGCGAGTATTGCGAGGGGTATTTGGACAAATTACAGAAAAAAATCTATCGATATTACAGGATGCCTTTATTTTATTTAATTCAGATAGCTAGATGATGAGTAGGTTTAAATCTATACCTGCGCGCCCGTTGTGTATATTGTGTTATATAAAAATGTAAGAATAATCTAATGGAACGGGATAAAAGATGACCACATATGTTGATCAATAAAATGTATATTTTTTTTAATTGATAGCCACGTCAGCTTTACATTCACCGTTAATTAATAGACGCTGCATTTAAATAAATATGGTGCAAGTATAAGGTATATTTATGAAAGCAAACGTTATTAAGGCGGAGGGGTTATTCATTGCAAATATTAAATGGAATGCAAATAACATGAAATGACATCGCAATCGATTTAACTCTGAATTATATCGAAATGATACCGGTAGCGTATTTGCCAGAATCCTCTTAATCTTTCTGCTGCAGGTATAAGCTATAAACCAAAACCACAAAGGAATAAATTTACAACATTGATATTTTAACTGACCGTATTAAATAAGAGTTGGTCTTAATCGTTTTGTAAGCATGGGGAAGATGGCTTTTCGATAAATAAGAATATTTATTACATTCAGCTTTGGGAAGGACTGGAGGACATGTTTTAAGCACCCTAGTTTTGAGATTACTATAGACACGTGCATGTATTACACCATGTATACAGTATGCAGGTCTTCAACTATATATAAGTTTAATGACCCGTTGAACCTTGCAAACTGCATCCTTAAGTGCTTCTTAAAAAAATGAAACTAAATGAATTGCGCTTATCAAAGTAGTATATATACACTGTATTGCGGATAAATAAAACGTAAAGCTGTTTCATAAAGTAATAAACTGTTTGTTCAAAAATCAAATTAAAGCATATTATACTGAATATCGTGCTTATGTTTTAAACACAAATATATTAAGAAATACTTCAAAAGCGATCTTGATTAATACAATATTCTCATATTTGCCCCTACCAAGAGACACGTTTTTTCGCTATCATCCCTTTGATAATGCAATTTCTTTCGCAATTTTCACTAAAAGTCGTCTTCAGCTCTATACACTTTGAGCTTAATTGTTTAGTGTGAAAATAGCTCGATAATTATTATCACCACTAAAATGGCGAGCGTCGTAAAGTCCCCCCGCAGTTTGCGCATGCAGCGATACCGTCCATTGAACTTTGTTGTTACCCTTCTGGTTAGCCAATAAGACTTTGGTGGAAAGGGAAAGTTATAAACATTTTACCATTGGCCTACACTTATAACCAGTTTTTTACTCTGATATGTTAGTGAGCGCGCGGGGTTATGTCGCAACTGCCAATGGCTGCGGTCATAAATGTCTGAAGGAGTATTTGAGTTATAGGCCCCTCTACGAGACGTAATTGATGTTTTTGCGTGGAGCTGAACTGGGGGTTATAGCTCGTCTTCAAGAGCTAAAAAAACGCGCCATTTTGGGCTCGGGACAAACCTTTTCCAAACGCATTAAAATTGAGGCGTAAATATGAATGCCAGGAAAATATACGAGGGCAGTCACATTTACGACCAGAAATGCGATACATTGGCCAACCTCTACTTTGTGGCATGAAAACCCTCTTTAAAATGCTCTAATTAATAGATGGTGAGAAAGGTCGAAGGATTTATTGTGTCTTTATAAGTTCATGCTCGCTTCGCTCCTACTGTCATGAAAAATTCCAAATAGACATATAGCTTTATATATAGGTACGTCTCCTATACGCCGTAAGACAGTTGAAAAGATGGAATTTAATAAAAAAATTAATCTAACCAGGAAATTTATTGCCAATGGGCAAGTGGAGCGCACGTAAGGAGAGCAAATACGAACCTATTATAGGTTCAATATATAGAAATAATTTTAAATTGAAAGCTTGTCAATATTCTGTATATTGGAAATACCATTGATAAAAAGATCTGTTTCTTGCATGTATATTTTTATGACTTACAGTAGCCTACATGTATTCCAAAAGCATTTTCTGCAATAGGTATTTTTAAAGTGAAGTATTTTTCATAAAATATTTTAAGAAATAGTTATGAAATACTGTGTATTCAAAATGCACTATATAGTATACCGTAAATACGGAATTAAGCGCCGGGGCGCTTGTTTGCAATTTTTGAGAAACCCCCCCGGCGATTAATTGAGGTAGGCGCGTATTGCAGGTCCGGC
>JAQGAO010001756.1:0-22721 GCA_034697705.1 Ommatoiulus sabulosus | reverse complement strand
ACCCTGTATAATAAACCTGCCCTACACTTAAGTTTGTAAGGGGTTCGTCAGATTGTTTAAATATTGCAAGTGGTCCATGATGATGAATAGGTTAAGAAACCCTGCCATACATGTTTGTACATGTATATTGTAGTGAAAATCAAATCTTACTGGGTTACGGCATATGTTTCCGGACAAGTTTATATCCTATCGATTTCGAAGACATGCGTAATGCCTGGAAGCAAATATATTATGAAAATACTTTGAAATGCATGGAAGAAACTTTATTAAAATGATTGATGAGAAAAGGATCAGAACAGGTGCCAAAGAATTTGCAAACAGGAAAATGTTCCAGAAAATGGTCAGAGATCTTGCTTTCGATTTGCGTTTCATCTCGGCTTTTCATCTTCAAATTCGCCAAAATTGGATTTTAGTTTGACATGCTTGGCACACGATCCTAATTCCGGTCCTACACAAATCCTCTCGGCCAAACACTGATCCCGGAAAGAAACCTCTGCCAAGCTTCGACCGCAAAACGGTCATCGCATTTTGGTATTCTCTAAGCGTTCTTTCGTGGATTCGCAAAACCCGCTGCGCCATTTGGATTAGGCAGTAAGAGCTCGTCTTTTTATTGGAAATAAATTAACATCAATAAAATATAAACCAGCACTGGCCCACCTGGCTTAATGCTGGATTAATAAGGCTGACCACACATGGCAGCGCTGCCAATGTGCTGACAAGATAAATATTTGTTTCGAGGTGTCGAAAGAAGAATACGAAGGAATGATATACTTGTACTTAGATTAAAAGAACCACATTTCGACATCGTCTCACATGAGATCTCTCTCATGGAATGACCTCAAAAATAACGTCGAAAAAAGCAGCATCGTTATAAAAAAAAAATGCAGGGAGTTTTATTGTGAGACTGTAATATACAGTATGAAGGAAAATATGCAAGCAACCATTACTAAACAAAACTGATAATGAAATTCACAGTTTTCATTACAGTTCATCTTGCTTCTACTTGGGCGCATTTAATGAAATGAATAATATCTAATCTGTATTTCACACCATGTGTTCTGTGACATGCTTACTGTGTAACAGAGCTTATACGCAATTTATGCCGTAAACAAAATTTGAGAGACTAATCAAGTGCCCGACGTAGTGGCGACACAATTACAGAAAATAATTGCCTGCATCGCCACTGCGACTTTGACGCGCACCACACATTTTCCAGAAAAAAATCCATTTTCAAAATGTTGGGGACTCATGGAGGGCTCCCTGTATAAACAACTTGGCGTTCTGAGGTTCTTATTAATAAATAAATTACATAAATCGCTAATTCTATTTGCAACTATTGCAGTAGCATTTAAAATATATTTACTATGTTTTAATAGCTTACATATGCGTTTGCCACCTACCTGTATGAAGATATCCCTCTGGCCGACTTACTGGGATTGGGAAATCCAGGGGGTGACAATTGTTACCCCACTTGTTAAACAAAGACTAGTGGCATGGTGGCAGCTCCACCAAGCGTCTTAACCCGGGCACAGATAGCCCCAGAGTGGCACATGGGTGCTCAATGGCTAATTATATAGCCCTCGGTTTGAAAGGAGTAAAAACATCTAATCTAATCTATATTTTCTGAATTCAATCTACTTTTTTTGTGGAATGTTTAATTAGAACATAAGAGTGAATTCTCTAGAGCTCATTTTCATATGCCATGCATGCATGAGTGATAAATATCAAGGGCCTTACGCAGCCATTCGCTGAATGAAATGAAACCAATCTTCAAATAATTCGTTTTCGTCAGATATCCTACACAACCACTTAAAACTTAAGCCTATTTGAACTCTTGAAATATTCTTTGCAATTTCTTTGCAAGATTTCAGTTTCTGTTTCATTTCCCACGTTCGAGAGAGCAGTATTGATTTCTCTATACCTTCCCTCATTCTCAACATAAACAAACGAAACGCCTGCATAGTTGCCACTTCGATATTTTGCTCAACCGGTTAGAAAAGGCGTCAAAAAATTGCAAGAAGCCAAAATAAAAAAAAGGAAGGAAAATGTGGGACTTTTCCAATTCCATTTTTTTTACCAGAAGCGATATGTTGTGCAAACATTTTTCAAACAAAGCTAGAAAGGAATTTTAGAAGATGTGGAAGCGCGGAAGCGTCTCTTCTTTGAAAATCTTATACAGTGTCAAGAATATTAAAGATGAAATAAAAGTGATCTTCGTGCTCTAAATTTAAGTCTGCAGAATAATATCTCATTTTATCATATATAAACAAATAAGGTGACTATAGTAATTATGAAATTCACATTTTTTTTTCAATTTTCCCAAGTCATTATAAATTACAAACTTACAAAACTTTCCAATTAATTTAGAAAAAACGCTATGGTGTAATTCTACGAAAATGTGACTTGTTAGGCTATAATTAACCTTTCCTTGTTCATCCCATACAGAAAAACAAATTAACGAAAATAAGAATTTAAGCCTAAAACTACTGTAATATACATGCATGTACCTGTACATGGTGGAATAGCAGCCAGGACCACCACATTTTTTTTTTCGTAACTGTTTGAGCTAAGAAAATTCTGTACGGTTAAATAGGGAAGTCATGTGTGCTCTTTCCACTGACGTTGATACATTTTACCTATACGACCATTTTTTTTGCAGTGGGGCACTGCAATGAAGTGACCTACTGGTATTGTGGGCCATCTTATTTCGCTGAAATTACCACTGTATTTCGTATTTCACAGGTCGTGATAGCATGTCTACGTTCATTCTACCGTTGTATTGTTACAGATGACAGACATTGAACATGTCTTTAGATTACATATACGATATACATCCACCAACCTGTAGATGTGATTTATAGAAATGTCAATCATCAGCGAAATAAGCTTGCCCACAATACATGTAGGTCGTTTCACTGCAGTACACTAGTGTTCTGCAGCGCAGTTACCATTAAATTTATGCCCCAATAGTTAAAAACATTGTTCATGTAGTATCAAATTCAAATAATTGCCAATAAAGACGACAGCAGTTGGATTCTTGCAAACAGACCATTTTGTCCTAAGTGTCACGGTTAAAAAAAATATAGCACCGGTTTCCTTGAAAAAAATGCTCGAAAGCCTATTTATACCACACAAACAATTTTCATAGCTATAACAATTCATTTCCCCCTGAATATACTGTGTATACTTAACGTTTGCCATAGAGAATTCACCAATAGGATACCTTCTACATGCCTAATTTACCATTCACAAAATAATTCTTTTAATATGTAAACGCTATTTACTTGGGGATGTTATGGGGGCGTTATCTCATGTATGTTACGGTGCCGGCAACTATGAAATATTCTAATGAATTCTCCGTTAAGTATAGGCTAATAATTACTAAAATGAATTTTTCAGGTAGCCTAATCGATATTTCTTCATTATTTAGTTCCATTGAATTAGCTGTTTTTTCCCCATTACCTGTATAGACGATCGAGTATACGCTCCAACATATAGGTCGCTGTATTAATAAAAGGAAATTGATTTTCTAAGTGCCATTCAACATGCAAGATGACCCGATAAATACCGAAGAATGTAAGTCTAATAGTCGTACGTTCATCGTTCTCGTTCTTCTGTAATTTAGGTAACAAAATGTCGAAGTAGCTAATGTAAAGATTTTTTTCTGTTGCTTTTTTTTTTCTTTTTCGCTCCTCATCGACGATCTATTCTACAAGACAGATAGTTGCTCATTCTCAAAATCATTTTACAAAAATAATACAAAGATTATAAACGAAATATACCGCATGCAGTGCAATTTTAAACTGAAATCAATAATAATTTTTCTTCAACATATAGCACCCAGGCTTTAGAAGTGTCAACTCCAAAATTTGTCAATTTCCGGTTTAAGACGGCAATATGTTAATTTCGGTTAAACGATAGAATTGCCATTTTATTTTGTTGTGCATTAAAACTTCACCTCACAGTGTCATTTGTACTGCTTGTGAAATATATGCATGATATCCATGCAGCATCGCATGTAAACGCATGTAATATTTCAATACTGACTGCAGCTAAAATTATTACGATGTATTCCACGAGAAATGTTTGAGGATTCTTCAAAAATCTGAACTTCAACACGAGTCTTCAAACAGCTATTGTCATTGTAATTGTCGATACTTTAATCTAAATAGAACATATAGTCAATGTTCTCTCCCATGACAACAAGTAACATTTCTAAATTTGCACCACACGTCATGTTTTTGCAAAGTTCGATGGTTGCCACGCAATGTTCCCTTAACGATTTTTTGCGGAAAATGTTACAATCCCGACCAGCCGTGAATACGAGAAAATTGATTTATTTCAGGGCACTGAGCAAACACCCTTCAAATCGAAAATCAGACAATGATTTGGATAACTAATGAGAGAATCTCGTCAGTCAGCACTTTAAGAACTGTTCAAACAAGGAGAACGTATGCATTCTATTCCAACGTTTAGGTTAACGTTTCCTGCCAATGGAGAAAGACCTGAATCAATATTTCTTCAAAGGATATTTCAATCCCATTTCAAACGCGATTTAGCAAGATTTGGAGCTTCAAATAGAGCCAATCTGAAATAACGGCACCGAACTTCTTTATTTTTCTCATTCACCTCTAAATGCGAGAGATTTCATCAAACAAAACAACGTCAGGAATCAATTTCCAGATTTATTAAACAGTTTCAATTCGGCGAATCGACGTTTGGTTCCATTTAGAATATTTGCTATTTAGCTTATGATTTTGAGTTGACTTCGGAATAGGAAAAAATATACATGTATTACAAAATAATGTTTAAGGAGCAATTTTGACATATAGTAGACCTATAGGATTCAAGAAGCGGAAATGGTGAAATAAGCAATTCTCATTCCATTCTTATCTTTCAATGTAGGCATGCAGGGTAGAAGAATGCGTGTCACCCCCACGCTGCTCCATGGATTAAATGTCTTAAAAGTGTAGATCTGAACAAATGGAGCAGGCAAGGGGCATTGAATACCCAATAATCTTGAGTACAGAGCCAGTACCAGTGCTGCCACATTGTGAATGAGCAACCGCTGCATAAACGTCGAATGCCTAATTCCCCACGCTCTCGGCTCAGGGGAGCAATTCCATAGGCATGACTGATAGCCACGCTGAAAATTTTGGCATGAACTGCGTTTTATGGATAATAAATGTCCCTACTGTCAGAGCCAATAGCAGCAGGTTGCAGCAGGTAGATGAGGCATGACAATTACCGGATCGATGCGCTGCTTGATGCGCTTCAATGCCACATTTTAACTATATGCTACAGTTCCTTGACCAACTTTCGAGGAAAAAACGGGGAAGAGACGAGAGAGCCTCAAAGCTCAACGGGCAAAACTGTAAACAACGTTGTACTCATTCGTCAGCGTTCGACAGCAACTGTGGTCCATAGAAAACGCTAAAAGTCCATCAGAGTGATCGGACGTACTGTTTCCAACGTGTTTATAAACTGGGTAAAGCAGGACAAACTCTTTACTAATCTCCTCTCAATCTTGATTATCTCTACATTTATTGTCAAAATTTTGAGATGAACTATATACAGTAAGTAAAGTCTGCCATTTTCCTACATGCTCATCTATGTACAGGTATGTACCATATCTACATGTACAGTACAAGTATGTATTTCCACCAGGAGTCATGGGGATTCTGAGAAAAAAACCTTGAGTACCTTGTTTTAAAGTGGTGCAAAAACTATCCTTGCAACACAAGCTGCACGGCGTTTCATAGGCCTAATACTGAATGTGCATATAAGTAAGTTGAATTAGTTCCCATGCTTCCTTTTTTTTTGCAAAATAGGGAGATGCTATTTTTTAACTGACCTTTCAGATAAAATTGCATTAACACAATTCGAAAAATTCGCTCATTTAATTTAAAATATTTTCATCATAAAACTTATCTGAATGATATATGTATTAAATTAATAGAAATTATATCCTTGCAAACTGACATTTGCAAAACAACTGTAACATGTTTTTTTAACGCATGAAAAAAATTCAATTTTGTTATTATGTTTGGAGATATTTTGTGTTTTTCAATGTCTTAATTTTTACCACACCACACTACGTGTTCCTGCTGCCTTTTGCCTTATGAGAAACCCGAAGTCACTACTAAAGAGATGCTTTTGCGTGTGTCAGCCGTTCAACCCACTGCTGACAGCCAACTGACGTGTCGTGAAACATGTTGTCGATAGGAGGCAACAGGCTGGACACTTGATGGATCAGAAACTACGCCGTCATGATAGATGCCAAGCTCGTGAATTGGCAGAAAAACAAAAATTTACGCTTATTATTGGAGATGTCTATCGTTACATGATAAAAGAATCAATGATCTAATCAGTTAACTTATGCCTGATACTAGAAGTCGTGTAACACTATGCAAGGTTCAACAGGAAATACGAAGCATGTGCGAAGAAAAACGTTTGGTGCAAATGAAAAAAAACAGGTTGGTGCCCAAACAAAAACAGATTTGTGCCGAAGTAAAAATGCCGCATTGATTGCTTTGGCAATTGCCAATCCATCAAATTTTTACAGTATGCTGTTTATGTATTTATTGAATATACATTGTAAATGTTAATTTAGCATGTAGATTTTCAAAAGTTGGCAAAACCGAAAATTGTATACATGCATGTGTTGTATAATGTGCATATACAGTAGGCCTATGGTATACGTTGTTTTTCCAACAGGAATCATTAAACTACAAATGGCTAAATTCAATTTCGTGTAATCTTACATATTTCGGGCTATTTTCAGAGGAAGTTTCTTCCTTGCTTTAAATTATAAGGATACTACCAAAAGGCTTTTGTCGTATACAAAAAAGGTAATTTGTTGAAACGTGAGCCATCGCAAGAATAGGGTTTCGTCGACGTCAATTAAAAGAACATATAGAAACCTGATCTTTGTACTTCACTAAAAAGCCAGGTAATTAATATACTAATTCTCTACGAACAATCGATATGCACGGCTGGTTCGTGTGCAGACCTAGCGGCGTCATGTGTACGAAGATTTCAAGGGGCACTGTGGATCATGTAATAATGATAACTTTTTTTCAATAATGGTTAATCTCGATCTGAAGTTTGATAATAAATGCAATAAAGCTTAACATTGTCCTTGACAATGAGAACGTTAAGATTTTTTGCAAGCAGAAGCTTATTGAAAATCATGAATAAAAATTACGTGGGAAACAGTTGTCGTATTTTTTTAAATGTATACGTATGTAATTAAAACGGCAAAAATACGTATACAGTAAATGTTTAAGCAAAACGTTTTGTTATATAAAGATGCAAATTTGAAATGCACTGCATTTCCAAATTTTCGGAGTCAGAAATAATAGCCTGACTACGCGATCAAGAACAATGAAAATAACATTGAATTAGCTTATGCATTTTTGATATCTTAATTTTATCGAATAATTGAGTACAACATGAATATATTATAACATGAATTTCATGTTTGTTTTTCTATTTTTTACTACAAAGCATGATTTATGAATCCTTATTATTCGAAATAATCTGGTAGTCCACAGTTTCACTGCTATTGTCAATATTCACTTTTTGCCATTTGCCATTTCCTTCAGTTATTTCGATTTATCGAAGTACGTAGTAGGTCTCCCCTTGATCTCTTTTATTGATTTTTGTTCTAAATTGAAAGAAATACAACGAAATTCAATTGGGACCCCCAAGAACCAATGTCAAGATCTTTGTTTATTTAGATAGCATTTCCATAGAAATCCTGTACAGTAAAACAAGAGTTGTTTGTTCAGAACATTAAAGGATTTATACAGAAATCCAAAGGGAACTCAAGAAAGGACTTTTTTAGGAAACAGAAACACTGACATTACATCTAACAGTAAACAGATTACAAATACGTGTTCTATGTTTTAGGCTAGAGAAACAAGAAAATAAATAATGAAATTTGTTAAAATGTTACTTCATGTGGTTTTCTCTTTGGTTTAAAATATTAAGCAATGTGTAGTATCAATTTGCTTCAAAATACTTATGAATTTGTGTAAATTCAGCTGAATTTTCACATTTTAAGCAGGATATCATTTCACAAAATTGCTGCCATTAACATCACTCTGCCATTACGTGCCTTGATGTTAAGAAGCTCATGCCTCGAGTATAAATTTTTCCATCATTTATTCTGAATAAGTCTAATCAAATAATTACTCTCACTTGTCCAAAATATTGATTTCACTGCAGCATGTTAAGAGGGAGAGCATTCACGCCTTTGTTATATTTGACGTTTATTGAAATCAATCCCACCCTATCACAACCTTGCTATTACAGTTTCAAAACTCCAGGTTGGAAAATCAGTGGAGCAAGCTGTGCATGCCTCTGGTAAAGGGCTCGAGGCTTAGGGGAACGAGAATATTCAAGTGAGCAACTGAACTAAGTGCGCCGTTTTCGTTAATTGCGATCGCAGGAGATGCTTATGAAACAGCTTTCGGAAATCAATACTGCTAAAGCATGCATGACCAATTAAGTTAAGGGGTTGGGAGCCTTTTGCAGCCTGCTAACTGCAGACGATCAGGTCCCACGCTGAACGTATGAAATATTAATTGTTATGCAGTTGTAGCAAATCATGATGAAAAACTTAAAACTGTGCAAGGCGCTCAATCCAATTAATAAAACATTAGATGACTTTCAAACATCAAAAGCAGACGGTGGAAAACCAAAATTGCATTATTGTTATATTATTGTTTCTAGATAAAATAAAACTAGCGTCATCTGAATTGCATGGTTATTTCACACTCGATGGGTTATTAACTGAATACAGTATGTGGAGATTTTAAAAATACTGAGCATAAATAGAATTTGCCTTTAATTTCCCACAAAGTGCTCTAAATAGAATTTGCCTTTCATTTCCAACAAAGCGTTCTAAATAGAATTTGCTTTTAATTTTCCACAAAGTTCCCCAAGTACACTTGTATAATTCACCTAAGATAGAAATGAAATTCATAATGACCATGACTTCAGATTCATTTCAATTCTCATCTCAAAATTAAAGAATTTTAAACGCTTACAATAAGATCTATTACCACAAACAACGCCATATACAATCTTTGTATTAATAAATACATTTTGCAGATTACTACAAAACAATTCTAATATTTCTAAAAATTTGGAGGGAAAATATTTAATTTTAATATGATTCAATTAAATGGCAAGATTCAATTAAATTATTACGTATTCTTCTTTCGTGGTTACCATAATACCATACAAGTATAACAGATGCTTATTCTAAGGAAATTTTTAAGTGCAAATATCAATTGCATAAAGTGGAACATAAAACTGTTAGCATCACCCACTGAACAAACTAAGAACAACGTACTGTATATCCAACAGCCGTTTTTAAGAGAATGCTAGGGAATTCAGCATGGATAGCGCTTCTTTATGAGGTTTGAAAGTCTAGACAAAGGAAGGCAACTACAACTTGTAGTATAGAATTCCTCATCACACAAAATACAAGTATATGTACTGTATTACAGCAATCATGAGGTGCCACCTAAACCCATGTTCTATAAAAGAACTGCTGATAGGAAGTCTGCCCAAAAGTCATTCTTTGATGAGCTACTGTCGCTCTCAAACCATATCATAGAAGCCAATGCGCATACCGATATTATTAATTTTTATATAAAGTTCATTTACAGGAAACATCACATGCATCTGGTTCGGATTCTTTTTATTTTATGATGCCCATTTGTGTAAAACTCAACTCGAAAAAGATAATCGAAAAACGGCCTTAGCAGGATTTCGGACGGAAGACAATTCTAAACATATAGTAAACATGAACCAATTAACCCTTAGGGCAACACTGCCAAAGCATCACAATAACGCCACAGATGGCGTTGCTTCCTTTTAGGTTTACGATGAAAAAACAGGCTGTGACAACTGTCGCCATTCTCTACAAACAAAGAGCAAGTCATCTAACAGAAACACTGCAGACCGGAAGTCACCATCAAAGATATTGAAGCGTAGGGAAACACTACCAGTAATGTACAGTTATAGCCATCATTGCATGCAATTTAAAATAAAATTGAAACAGATACCGTCTCCAGGAGGCGTCTATTAGACAAATTACAGGTCTACCAGTTCCATTATCTGATCGACAGAAAGACGGACGATTAACGGCATTATACCACGTGATCGGCCAGCGATAAAACTAAATTATACGTGCAGAATCAAGCAAGATTTAGCGATGGTACCCTACTCGACACGAAATATAGCCGCGTAAAGAGATAACCTTCCTATTATTCCTTCTAATGGAATCATGAAAGGAGAGAAGTGCATAACAAGTCTTGATTAATGCTTAAGGGGTTCCCAGATGGTGTCTAAGAAGATTTTGTTCCGTAAGCTAATGCAGTTTCAGATAGTGCTGTCTTCTTGCCATATTTATGGCAGTTCATTACCACCCTTGCTAGTTGGGGTTTTCATCACTGCGCAATCGTCGAAGAAAAACCGAGTGAAAAAAGTCATTCATTTTAAGAAACACAACACTGCACGAAAACGTTTTATCCAAAAACAATCAAATTATCCAAAAACCCGCCTCGTGCGGCAGTTAATTCTTTAATGCGAGCGCAATTGCATTTATCCTAACGTGCTGCAGGTAGTAAATAAGCGAGAAATACGGCATAATTATAGCTCAGCTTTTGGTACGCGAAGACAATCCCCAGAGGATGTGTGAAAAAACGTGTCTTGAAAAGCGTTTGGCAAATCTAGTTAACATTTAAATTTAGCTCTCGCAAAAGTTTATTTAATTGGCAGATACTTCATCATGGGGCGACTAAGCAGTATATAGTATGGGATCGCAGAACCAAGATTTTTGTGTGCTTTTTATGTGCATGAGAAATCCAATTTTGCAATCTAAATTCAATTGGATGTAGACAATAGCAACATATTAGAGCACAGCGTATAAAAAAAACAATTGTTAATAATCCTAAGAAAAATGCGACGGGAAATTGTCGTGAAAAAACGTGTTTTGCAAAATTTGTCTGGTTGGTTGGATTTGGAGATTTAAGGCAAAGATTTTTTTCTTTTCAAATACATTTACTACGTTACTGGCAAGTAAATAATAACCCGTAGATACTTCAAAAAGTCGAGTTTACAAAGTTTTTGACATAGTAGTTCGTAAATTTGAAATGTTATCAATGTGATCAAGGTTTTCAGAGGAAACCTTTGTGCAGCTGCACATCTGTAAACACATGTACAGTACATGCATATGGTGTTAATGTGAACGTGATACAACATGTTTTACAACTGCTTTTGTGAGCACATCGATAAAATGTTGCGATGGATTTTACTAAAAAAAAGTACGATTTCCTCATCCTCTTCACTACGACATCAGTAAGCAGTCAAGTAGCGATATAAGGGCAACCACATTGAAATTTGTATTCATTATTTTGCGGGCCTGTTGCCAAATGTCATTTTGGTTTTCGAACATCACTTTCATCGCTGCAATCACATCTGATTAGTGTCACTGCAACATTATCTTAATCCGTTCGCCGTCGTTATTAGTATTTCTGACATCTTCCGCAATAATGGCACGAAAGATGACTATAGTTCGCAGATTACGGTTGTTGGAAATAGTTTCTGAAGACATCTTCATACCCTCGTAAAAAGACCATGCCAAGGGTTCTCCAAAAATCTTATTGCATCTGTCAAGCACAAAAAATGGCAACTTGAAGACTGCGTGGAGTCTGTCTCGAAAGGTTTTGCAACTAATTGCTATCATGTTGACAAAGAAAGTAACCGTATGTCCCAGTTATTGCTAATTATGGACACACTTGACAAAACGGTTTGCACTTTTGAAGTGAATGTCACGAAATGTAACGGAATGTCTTCACATTTCAGAAAAAAAAACATTTTGTAACATCCACTCTGTCACACTCAGTAAGCAAAAATCGTATAGAATTCATTAGAAATTATGATAAACTTTTTAAACTTCAATGGTCTTTGATGCGTTTAACTTTAAAAAAATGACTGGAGAATGAATGCAATAACTAATCAGAAACTAGCATTACTAAATGTTCATCTAAAACCGATACTCGTTTACTATACCTATTTGCATAGGTATTTATTTTAATAACAGCTTATATGAGTTTTTATTGTATTACCAGTTAACGTCAGTTGTCAGTTTACCATTTCAGATCAGTTTTCGGTGTATCAATTACACTTCATATCAATTTACTAACATTTTAATGGTCAGATTTGTGTTCCATTCACCTAAATGTTTAAACATTTTCGCTTAAATTCAATGCTCTATGTTATGCTTGACATAACTATACAATGTAGTTAGTGTTTGGAAGGCTTAGTGTATTTTAGTTATTGTATGATTACAGAAACAACTACGACATAATGCAGGTTTAAAAAAAAAGACAGCATTTGTTTGGCTGTAGAGATGTTAACAAACAAACTCCCTCACAATAAACACGTATTATAAGTTTAACGTGAAAGTTTGATCAAATCTTGAATGTTTTATCCAATTAAATCGAGTCTTTCACACAAACATTTCATTTATTTAAATAGCTACTTTTAATTAAATGTTTTTTCCCTTCTTAAATATATTTTAGCGGTTGTAAAACAAGTTTCAATGCACAATTCACATTGTTGACAACCGTGGAAACATGTTTAATCTTAAAATAATCTAGTCTAAAGCATGCACGTTCAATTTCTACTGCACAATGGATTCCCAAAATTGCTACGCCATTCAAACCAATGCGTTTTGCATGCAATATGTATTTTATGATAATGGATATATGAGAATGCGGACGTTTTCTATGAAAATGCAAAATCTTCTGAAATATAATAATATGTAACAAAAGGCAGATGCTACCAAAAAAAGGCCATATTTGCCACCTGGTAATCATTTATGGTTCATAATAGTGATGGATTAAAAATGCAATTTCGCTTTCGTCATGTGAGAAGAAATAAAAAATGAACCAAAAAATTGATGAATGGTATAACTTTCTAAGACAGACAATGAAAAATATGACACGTTAAACATTCATTATCCCTATAAGTAATGATGTTTGAAAGATTAGATCTAAGAACGTCATGCATGACAAATAATCTGCCTGAGTAATTACAGTAATGCACTCTAGATTTATCACTGTAATAGCGTGAATAATTTGTTAGCAAAACAATTTTAGTAGAAATGATGATGAATACAGTATACGAGATACACGCGTACACAAACATAGGTAAAATCCCATTGGGTATGTGTGCTTATTAAATAAAAACTTAAAACTTCCCTTATGTAAATACCTTTCAGAATTCGTGTATTTAAACTGATATACAGTGTAGTAGATAACATTTTTTCATAACTCGTAAATTTGTATCAAATGTATATTTTTACAAAAAGGGGCCATCCGTTAAAAGGTAGTTTCTAGAAAGTAACCGAGGCAAGTCATACTGTGTACTGTATGCAAATATCTTTCATTCATAATAAACATGTTTATCATATGCAAGTTAACATAGCAAAAATTTATATGAAATTTACAAATATCTGCGAATTTCATATGCTTTAGGTGCATTAATTTTACTATCCCAATGAAGAATAAACAGCCTATTACGATCCCCTTTAGCAGTCCAGCGCCTAAAGGCATCTTAGCAGGGATTCACGAACTGCACCACACATTTCTGAATCATTCGTGTAATCGGTCCAATGATCTCTGAGAGCCTCAAGAAATCCTCCAGCAGCCATTTTAGATATTGATTTGTGGTGGATTTGAGTGAATCTCACGTCCCGCTTCGCCAGATACAGACTGTTTTCCATAAATTTCCGTGTAAGATAGCTTGTTTATGCCATGTAATGTTGTCGACGCACGTTGACTACCAAAGACGGGGAATTCGGCAACGACTAACTTCCCGGCATACTTATTTTCTCCTTAGCAGGGTATTTAAGATCTAGAAGTCTTCGGCAACGAGTTTCGGCAACAAATCTGCATCAAAAAGGCACAATAAATGGCCAAGAGATTGAAAATCTTTGTCCATTGAGATTTAATCATACGAAGAGCAGCAAACCACTCCAAATTGCATAAATATTCTCCTTTCTTGAAAAGGTTTTAGGGTGCATTAGGGAGATTACCGGATATTAAAGTTTTCTAAGCGAAGGGATTCCATTTTTTATGATGCTCCTAATCGGGGTGGAAAATTAAATATGGGCATGTACATGTACATGTATGTCTAAAATGCTATGTGGTCCCTTGAATGACCTTTAACTATATCCATCCGGGTGGAAAAATGTACATGCATATGTGCATTAATTGTTTCACATTTTGTTCCATGCTTGTACTTTTAACACAAATTACGCTATTTTTTATATATAGTATGATAGGAAAAAAAACATTTTTCACATATTACAGAATTATCATGATATACAGGGTTATTACAAAAAAATCATCGTGTTTTTAATAGAAATATTTTGGAAAGTATTTCAGATACAATAGTAAATTAGACATCAAGAGAAAGGGAAAATGTCCAAGTTTTTCATCGTACCATCACAAATGTTCAATGTGAGATCCTCGCGTTTCATGACACGTCTATACGGTAGTGCAATTCGGCCCATACACGCTGAAGTATGTCCCTATCAATGCACAGTTCGAGCACTCGAGCACATAAAACGCTTTCTGCTGCATATAGTCACCATTGTGGTTACTGAGTTCGTGTTGCCACCTGGGCGTTTAAAACAATGTTTGCAAGTGCGCATTTTAAACTTGGACTTTTCCCCCTTTTTTGTGTTATTTACTATTGTATCTGTAATACTTAACGAAATATATATTTTTAAAACCCAATGATTCTTTTGTAATAACCCTGTACATTGCATGGCATACATGTACATGTACATATGATGATACACGTGATCACGTACATGTACAGTACGTGGCATGCCATAAATTGGAAATTATAAAAACATTTACAGGAACATGCATGATCTGCAACATGATTAAATCGTACAATATACTGTATCTCTTGTCATTTGACGCTCGAGTGACATGATTTCCCTGAGACGCAGAGATCTAAGCAGGGAATAATAGTCACATGTGAATAAATGATGGGAATGTGTGCTGTGTGCAACGTATGACCATCTAGGGAAATACGTCAAGAAATGTATCCCTGGCAGTTATGAAAAAGAAACAAAAACGAGTCACGTGGTAGGCCTATTCTCGACAATCACGGAATAAAAAAATGCGTTGGCCCACTTGAGTATTTTATGTGTCAATACCAATAAAATTCACGTAATACCGAAAAAAATTATGAAATCTGCATAAGATCCATTCTGTAAAGTTTGGTATATTGCGTTTAAAATAGTAGGCCTACGAACAAAATGGAAACTAGAATGAAAAATAATAATATATCTGCGTATTTCAAAAAGTATTTTGTAATAAAGTTGTAGACCTTGGGTACAACTCAGTATTATTTCATCATGTATTTCAAATATAAATTTCGAAATTATGTAAAATTTAACAAGATTAACAAACATTTGAAAAAGAACTGTTCTGCTGAAAAACGTGTGCTATTAAATTTGCTGCAACTGCCCCTTGTACATGTATGTTGGCAATCACTGCAAACAGGCGGGTTTGGCCGTGCAGCGTTGAAAGAAATATTTTACTTAATTTACTTAGACAAATAAGGAATAAATAAGTACCCCCTCATAAATGTTGTTAGAAATTCTAAGCAAATTACACGGTTGCAGTGCCAATGCACGTTCTTTTAATTGATTATTCTATGAAAAGTCACTTGATGACAAGTAGACTTGATTCTGCATAAGGTCCATTCCATGTGTTATGTGGATTCTGAACAATACATGTACATGTAATTGAAATAAACTTGTATTCAGTACAATATATAATCACAAAGTTATTGATAGCATTTCCAATCCAGTACCCATCATACCACAGAAATGTCCATGTTTGTTTTATTTAGCCAATAAAGTTATATTTAATACAAATATTTCCCCAAAATAAAACTAAATGATGCATCTATACATTTCTAAACGCTTTGAAACATTAAACCAGATGCGCCATTTTTGGTACTGAAGACGACCATGCTTTTTTTAAAATTATTTAAGATGCATCAGTTCTTGGACAGATTTTATGACGCTTTAATTTGCAATGTAGTTGTAAACTCGTCTGACGGATTCACGCACTTAACGCAAATTTGTCGTCCACAAAGCGGAGCAACATCATGTAACCGCTATTTCACACGCTTCGTCAAACAGCACTTTTTCCAGCCGCAGTATTGCAATTTAGTACTTGCCCTTGACGAGAAGTCCTTTTCTAATTCGTTTTCATTCCGTACAAAACGGAACCATTACTTCTAATTCCGTCTCAACAACATGCCAATTCCTGTCGGAAGACGTTTTCTACTCCCTGGAGAATTGATCGACTAACAGGACTTTATATACGCTAGTAAAGTAAAAGCGCAAATGTCTAGTTAAACTGTTTTGAGTGTCTGCAAATGCATTTCATCGCTGATCTGGATCAGAGAGGCAGTTATGGCATTGCTTCACTTTGGATTGTGTCATTGTGGGTGACTTTACGTCGATTCAGTTAATTTTCCACCGAGCATTCACATTTTAACAACAAGAATCATTTCGATTCTAGTAGAAATACTACGATAGAATTCGAGAACCGAATGGAGATTTGCAACTGGAGTAATCTTAACCGTCTTTTGCTTGGTTGATGTTCTTTGTATTAGGAAGATGTCCTTTTAATATGATTTTCACGTAAAATGGGAGGAACTACATGGAATCTAAACGCCAACTACTGCAATTTGAAAATAAAAATCTATATCAATTAATCCTACTTTTCCCAATGGAAAAACCCGCACATTGGTGAGAACGTCAAAACATATAGCTAATTAAAATATTGACTTCATGCAGAGTATACGGTATATATTCATAATTCATGATCCTCAGAAAAACCAATTTCACTTGCTGCGCTTCAACATTATTTATTTTATGTTCTTTATTACTATTACATGTATAATTTAATAAACTTGAAATTATGATAAACGTAGTTTCATTATTTTTAAACAGTATATACTTGCAAATATTTTGGCAACAACAAAACACCAATAAAAGCAAAACAAACCAAATGTAAAAACTAGAAATAGGTCAAAACATCAATACAGTAAATACTCCATGTGTATAACAAAGCAGTATGCATGTTATGTAAATATGCTTTTATCATTTATAGAAATAAAAATTGGAAAATAACTTTTCCATATGCAATTTATAGCTAGAATGTATGATGGAAATTGTCTTCAAAATGTTAGCACGATATGCTTGCCACCAATTTACCATAGTGCCAAAAACATGTTCATGACAGTGCCAGGCATGTAAAAACGCGTGTATATTAACTTCCTGATTTCAGCAATAACTCAACCGTAAATTTAGGAATACAACAACGTCGTTGGTGGGCCATCAACGATTAAAGAACTTACTTGAACTAGAGCTCTTCCTTTGTTGGTATTTCGCTTATTTACTTTAGCGCTAAACCGAGGATGAGCCAATGTTCTGATAGCATTTTTTATGCATGCACTGGGTTAAAAAAATCGATTTACGAAAATGCACTTTAGCTAGAATCGATTTCTGCTTACGATAAACACGTTTTGTGCGGCCAAAAAATCCAATCATTTCATAAATAAATAAGCAGAATGGCTCCGAACGCGAGATTTATATCATATTTGTGACCTCGCTAACCCGTTCAAATTCGTATCCAATTTCTTCAGAAGTAGCCAGGCTGTGCTGGACGGAACCCATTTTCCAATAAGTCATTGTTTCTTTGATAAAAGGAAAATCGAACGCGATTTCCAGGAGCTCGAGATTGTCGTCTTTGCATGTTATTCCAAGGCGAATCGAATCAAATAGTTGAACTGCGATTCCACGGTGATCAATAGGGGCTGCACTAAAAACGCCAACTGGTTCAGCACCATTAGGCAATGCAAATCGGATGATTTGCCACGAAAAAGCACGTTGAAACCAGCATTGTTGTTGGAGGACGGCGAACAATTGAAAGAATTTGTTTGATATCGCTACCATTTCCGTCAGTAAAAACGAATGAAAACGTGCTCACAAGTTTTTATAGTTCTGGAAATATCAGTAAAAATGCATCATTTTATCCAGAATGATTCCATGCAACACTTCACTGAAAGCGCGTATTCACTTTGAGAATTCACAAGTTAAGAAAGTGAAGACTAGGAATTTAATCTGCACAATTTCTACAACGCTTAACTGTAGTTAATTTGACGAGTTTTTAAACTTCTTGGCTGTCATCGCCATTCCGAAGTCACAACTTGGTCAACCAACCTATGATTCTGTGCTTGCGAACTGCTCACATACAGCGAGGTCAACTTCGGTCAAAACCCAAAATTGCCATGGATAAAATTTGACAAAACAATTAGCTTACTCAAGGTTAAAACGCTGATGAGTTCTCGCACTTCGTTGATGCCTTGGTCGCGTCGACGAGCTGCAACAAAAGCCCAGCCAATCGGGCACGTTCAGCCCGAAATTCAGCGCTCGTTCTCTGCTCCTGAGGTCACAGGTTAAACGGAACCGCAAGCAAAGGTTCGACTCCAATAATGAGGTTGGTAGAAGGCCGAAGTTGAACCTTATCATCGCGCTACCATTGGACGCCCCAAAAGCTGGCTTAATTGGGTTGTTTAGATAGCTCTGGCTGCCGAAGAGGTGGCTAATTGCTATGCAGAGGCTGCTTAATTAGCAAATTTCATCCTCCGTAATGGTGATGCTCCATATCAGCTCCAGCTTCTGGAACATCACACGCTGGCACGTATTAGCAGCAGAAACTTCGAAACCTGCCAACTGAGCAACGACTAGCTGCGCATTTCGAAAATTATGGTCCTAGCATAGTGGCCTATCTTTATTAATGGAGTTCAAGTCAGCCCGAGTGTTGCAGGAAACATAAATTTCGGAACGATATTAGCGTAGTCCTACTGCATCCTTTGCGCATCACGTGCGACAGATAAGCGGGATTTACTTGATTTAAGGCATGTTCAGGTGGTTGTCACTGTGGCGTCCGAACCTCGCAAATTCGCAATATGCGACAACTGGAATTGTCTTATCTCAGTGTCTGTTCAATGAGCTGAGAGATCAGCCTAAAACTACCTGCATGCATGGCGTCGCTTTTCATGCACGAATGCGCCGTTGCAGCAACTGAAAAATGGCGACAAATAGGCCTACTGATACAAAAATATACCATTAACGTCAACGTTATTAGCACGCTTAAACTGTTTGGACAAATTGTTCATTGGGAGAAATATACATATAGTAGCGATGATTTTTTGGAAAGATTGCTGAAATTGCTAGAAGAAATGCAACTTGTTAACAAACTACAGTTTGATAAAAAAAAATCTTTAATTTAGGAAAACGAGTTTTTGGAAAAATCGTCAATTGTTTGGACATGTCCTCAGTTAATCACAAATCACGCTGATTCATAGCTTCACTTTCATAGATCAAACACAAAGTGTGGAAATATCAAGCGCTCAACGGTGCCACCAATTACATGATGCAGGCTATAGATCGAGTATACCCTGGTTAGTCATAAATTATGTTGATGGTAAAACAATGCAATTACTACGCTAGTAAAAGATTCTCATTCCGAAAGCCGCATTCAGCTTCACATTTTCTTCATTTAAAGGCAATGCTATCGAAAAAGAACCACAAACATCATCTACCCTAGGGCTGACAAAAGTTAGTTCTATTTAATATATCGAGCGTTGCTATGCAATTACTGCTAAACTTCGCATTCTGAATTGTGTTTTTACAGTGTAGTAAAATCAACAATGCATCCAAATCAAGATATATTTTAGTGATTGTTTTTTTTTTAAATAATGTTTACAGCTCAAGTCGTGCAACTTTGCGTAATTTTTCCTCGTAGTTTTGCAAAGTAAAGGCATGCAATTTATTAAACAAAACAAATATGCTTTTGAACATTTACTAGACTGGAGCATCTCTCAAAACGTTCGTATCACTAGTGCAGCTGAACCAGAGATTTTGAGCACGTGCTTGTCAATTTTATTTGAGGAGACGTCGGCAACCAATGGCTTCACAATTTCAGCAAGCATATACACAATGTTAGTAAGCTCGAAGACCGCTGCCTGTAGATTTCATGTTTAGTATACGCATATGGTTACAATCTATCTGGCACTCAATCTGCGAAACAAAAAAAATCGATGACAACGACCAACAACATGGCTTCAAGTGTGCCCAACACGAAGAACAACCAAGAAATAAACAGGGCCACGTCCTTTTGATTGGGAACAGCAGCTGGGCTTGTCACAGAAGCGAATTGCCATGCATGAAGTTGTAACAAGTGGCGAGTAATCGAGTGCGGGAAGAGGGTGGCACCGTCCTGCCTGGAGGACATCATATTAGCCTCTTCAAAGACTTGTCCGAATGTTGCAAAACGAGGCTAATCAATAGATGCACGTCCGTGCGACGCATCAGAGGTAATTAACGATCAGATTGGATGGACAGTAGATGGGCAAAATCAATCGTTCGCTTTGATTACTGTGCAGTGAAGTGATGACGATAAGGGTCCTTGGGGGAGGATTACTATATGACTTGCGAGGTCGCAAAAAATGCCTCCAAGTAAAGTTCGTTACATTCAACTGGAACTGGTGCCAATTCCAGACCATGAGTGAGCATTTCCAAGGAACGCAACCATTTATCAAGCACTGGATTGAAGATATACAGAAATCTTCAACCTGCAGCCATTTTCTTCTTGGACAACTCATAAACGTTGCACTTAATACGGGTTAACGACTCGTTATAAGACGAACAACTACCACCAGATTCCATTCGAAATCAGAAAAAAGAGCTGGAATAGCATTTTCAGCTAAAACAAAGCTATACATCAACGCCAGGGAATGTATCAGCGTCCCCTACCTGGGAATTTTGCCTACAAGGGGGACCACCATTCCCAAGAGGGATCTTTAACGGGTGGAGCTCAAAGGGATCTAGACGGTATCACGGGACCAGCGCGCAGCGGTAACAACACTGCAATGACCGCATACAGTGGAATTCAGTTAACTAAGGCCTACATGAACATGTTTAGACTAAATTACTAGACTGCTCCAGCTATCTAGAATATAGTTCGAGTAAGGGTGGAACCATAGTGGAGTGCGTTTCCATATGTTGTTTTCATGTCCTTTCCTCCTTGTTTCCAGCTTCCATTTTTCCCGCTTTGGTGTGCGAAGTGAACGCTAATTCCAGCGTGATGTTTAAAGTGGATTTTCTCGTACGTACCAATAGCAGCGGAGCAGCCTAGTGAATTTGCTAAGAACGCGAAAATTGCATCCTTTTCGTGCATGGCTCCACTTTTGACCAATAGTGATCCGTGTGCCACTTTGTGTCTTACAGCCTGCTTCGCGTTTTTCGAATAGGAATGTTGCGAACATTCCTATAAACCTGTCAGCGTTCAGCCTGGCTCGGCTTAGCTGTCACCCCGGACACACTCATTGAAAACGCATGCCTCATTGGTAGCCCGCTGGGTGGCGCTAGTGTTTTTCGGGCGCCAAGCGACAGACAACGGGTTCACTATGGTTCCACCCTAAGGGTGGAACCACAAGCGAACCTAAAACTCGATTGAATTTTTGGGCTTTTAAGCTTTATCCCAAGATCTCGACAACCCCAAACAGGTCCCAAAAACCCAATTAACGGGCGGCCCAAATAAGCCAAATTAGTTTTGCATACTGTCCAGAAACTCTATTTTTGAGCTAACCAAGCCATTGTTTTTGGGCCAATTAGCCTACATTTGGATAACTATAGGCCTATTCCAGGAGTCATTTATCTTTCCTCGAGCACATTTAGGCGCCATTAAAACCAAAAAATTGAATGACTTTGGAATGTAAGTTAATTAAAGCAAAATTCCTCGAATTTTCCAATAGTTTCCTCTGGGGGGTGTTGCCGAACCATCGCACTGCCATGCTGTTGTTCTGTTGTTCCATAATTGCTTCGCTCATGTAAATGCCCTCTAGTTCTATCAACAGCAATTAAAGGGATTGTGCTGCATAATCTTCTGCGGCTTAAATTTTACTGCCAATTTTTATAGCCTCCACGAACAGGCAAGTCACGCATGGCAATGGCAGTTTTATTGTATAGATGTGATAAAACGTGGGATTTTTGCGCAGGCGAGGTTGAAGAATTCCAGTGCTTTCTCAACTTTATCAATGGCAAAATGTGCGTTTTGGAGCTTAATAACCTAAACCGAAGCTGGCAGGTTAAACAAATTTAAATGCTGATTCCAGACTTGCTCGTAAATTCGAAAATCACTTACTGGTTAAAATTGGGGCATTTTCAATGCAACGAAAAAGCAGTAAATAACTCGGTCCAATTTGCTTTTTTAATTTTACCACGTTTAGTGTTTATGTATTGTTTAATTATCAAAGATTCTGATTAAGACATCGTAACCATGTAGTTAAATCTATATATTGTATGTGGTGTATGTCCCAGTATTCTTTATGGAATTTTCTTCAAGAAACATGCACACAGTTACATTTTTTGAGTTACTAAGTGTTTTTTAACAGTTACATAAAGGAAATAATTTAGATTGGAAATTTTTCCTTTGAAAACTTCTTACTCATCAATCTATCTATATAAATAAAAATGTAAACGACGATCTGTGGCTGGTAAATGAACTCCCACAAGTTCTTCACCGATTGTTTTC